>KZ508076.1:4615-49396 GCA_002844005.1 Limosa lapponica baueri | reverse complement strand
CCCTATCCCCTCCCATAATAGGTGTTTTACCTTTACAATTTCTTCTCTAGACTAATGTCTTTTTGCAAAATACAAAAAGATGCAGGGAAAGCAAATAAAATTCTGCAAGTCACAAACTTTTTGCTTTTTCATCATTCTTTATAAGGTTCTGCCTCCCCCTTCCCAACTATGTGGCTCTCACTTCTTGGGACACTGTCACAGTAATCAGGCATGCTGCTGCAATCTTAAACCTCTTATGGGAAAGCTTCTGCAGCAGTCAGGAGCCGTGCAAGGTTTGTGCTCCCCCTTCCCATTCTGAAACACACATCCCTATCCATTGGAGTCTAACACTAGTAAGAGGCGGAATGAAAAAAAAAATGCACAGAAAAGTATGGGAATATCCCACTAAAATGGCTTAGGTCACCTATGACAAATCAGTATGTTACTGTGACTGCAAGGTTGCCCTCTCAGCACTTCGCAGCCTAAGCAGAAACACCGAGAATTATCAAGACTAGGTAAAACCCACATGTGTGCAATATGGCACCTGTTGCAGGCAGGCTAGCATTTACCTTTCTCGGCTGATTAAGAAGTTACCCGAGCACCCTCAGCATCGCAGGAGTCAGGCAACCAGGATGGGGCAGGAAGCATCAGGGCATGTGTCAGATTCATCACTTCTCGCTATGCCTCTCCGAATTACAGAGAGGGTTTTGCAAGCCACACTGGAAAGGAGAGGGAATGGGAAGTACCATGAACCACCTCGCTGAACTTGTCCCCTTCCTCAAGGATGCTGTCGGGTTGCTGTCATTCCTCGCTCTCTGGCGTCCTTACTAGGGGACGAGGGAGGAGACCTCCGTGCGCCTACAAAGGCACAGCCCCACCGCTACAGCAGTGTGTTGTACAACAGGGGCGAGCAGGGGCCTCTTCTTCCTGCCTCCCGCGGCACGCGGACAATTGTCATAGGCCGAAATGGTGGAGGAAGCTGTCTCTCTGATGAATGCCTGGAGACAGCAGTCTTTCCTAGTTTGGAGGAAGAAGGGGAGAACCCCATCCAGTACATGTAAGCTACACTCAACCCCGCGGCTCTCCCTTAGTTGGGTGGTGCCGATCCTCCTTTCCATTGGCTGTGTATTTCCTCTTCCTTCCTGTGTGCAGTAGCAGCGGCTATTGGACAGAGAAGGAATGAAGTGAAAAAAAAAAAAGAGAAAGAATTAAAAAATCCCAAAACAGATGGAGAAGGAAAGAAACTGGGAGACCTTGAACTTATGACGGGAAAGAGCTGAAGGGTGCAAGAAAGAGCCAGTGTTCTTACAGGAACAACAGAACAGGGAACAGAGATGGGGACTCAGAAAGCGGGGTGTAGATTAAAGCGGCGGAAGAGGAAGAGGGGCCTAAGATTCACTGTATCGCGGTGCCTGGGAAGTCGTTGCTGGTGGATCCGCCCCCCCCGAGGGAGGGAGGAAGGGAGGGGGAGAGAGAGAGAGTGTGAGGCAAGCAAGCAGGCAGGCAGGCCGGCCGGCTGGCCGGCCGACGGACGGACGGACGTTGTTGGAACAGATACCTCTTTGTTTTACCCTCTCCATTTCTTTCCCTTTTTTTTGTTGCTTGTTCGTTTCGCGCTTGGGAGTCAGTGCGGGAGGGACCTAGGCTAAAACGACGCTCGAGCAGCCCAGCGGGAGCCTAGGGACAGGCCTGGGCTGCAGCCTCAAAATTAGGATGTCCCGACATGAAGGTGAGAGACCCAACGCCGCGGGGCTGGGGGGAAGAGATGTCCTTGAGCCCTGTACGGCGTTAGGGCCTTGCATGCCGCCGTGTGAGGTGGGTCAACATGGCGGCGCCGTCGCCGAGAGCGGGGCCTGTGGAGTCCGTCGCGGAAAGTGGCCATGGTGGGAGGAGGAAGGCGGAGGCCAGGCCTCGCTTTGCAGTGTCGCGGGAGGGGAGGTGGTGGCCGTGTTCTTTACGGGTGGGTCCCCAGTCCCTTTTCTCTTGCTACTAAGCACGCACGCCAGGCCTGTGCTTGCTGAGGTTGAAGGGGGGCTGCTGCAGCTTGAAGTGGGCCTGGTCTCTGTCACCCCTCACTAGCCTGCGACTCGGGCCTTGCCTCGCCCCGGACAAGGAGTGCGTCCGAGGCAATAGAGGGGAGGAGGCAGGAGAGCTGTTTATTTTCACTCCTCTTACTTCACTGTTTGAAGGATGGGCCTGAGGGAATCTGTTTTGGGGAATGGAGGAAGGTGTAAGGGAGGTGGGAGATGTGTGTCAGGGTGGCTTGCTGATGTGCCCCGGGAGTTGTGAACGGCATGATGAGAAGGGGTGCGGGAGGGGAAGGGGAGGAACGCTTGGCATGATATGCCCTCTGTGAGGGGAAGTACCCCCAGGTTTCTTAGGGTAGGGAGGAGGAGAAGGGACTGTGGGGTACGAGGCACGGGGAGAATAGTGTTTGAAAGGAGGCGATACAAGGAGGGTGGTGGCAGCCAGGGGAAGTGGATTGGGGTGTGGTCTGCTTTGGTATAATGGTGGGGGTCGGGGGTTGCACGGCAGGTGTAGAAGAAACTCATTGGCTGTGGTGTTGGGATTGGGAGAAAGAGTTTATGCAGTCTTCATGGTCTTGTTCAGTTGTAGTTTGCATTTTGGTAGCTTTGGCAGGTTGAGAAGTAACATATTCTTTTTCAGGTTTGTATTTTAAAAGAGGAAACATGCTGATGTAGCAGCTTTTATAGAGAGGTCATCATCCAATTGTTTTCTGTGTTTGTCCTTGTTCTTCTATATTTTGTCTTATTTTGTTGTTGTTGCTATGGGTAAGTGAAGTGAATAGTTAAGGATTAATAAAAAAAGTGAGAAGAATGGTGAGGAAAATATGGAAGAAGGGAATTTATGTAGAGAGAAGTTGTGTGTGATAATTGTAAAGAAACTTGCTTAGTTTTCTAACTCTTCTTACTGGTAGTTGCACTAATATAAAACATTCTATAGACATTCTGCCTTGTATCTTGAAAGGATAATTTTTTTCTTTGTTAGGAACTAAATTTAGCACCTGTCTCCATACATAATTTTGATTCTCCTAGAACTGTGAAAATAATCTATTTAAAAGGAATGGAGATATCTTTATTTAATCTTAATGTTTTGAAAGCAATGTGCTAGAAGACTTCAGTGTTTGGGAGTAATAATACCGACTTCTAGGTGGAGGGTTGATAGCTTGATGTTGAACTAAAGTATGATGGCTATTCAGTGTATAGCTACATCATTTTGTTAGTGTGTGCTTGCCTGAATCTACTAATGCTTTTTTTTTCCTAGTAAAGGTACTAAATCCTCTTGGTTCTTTTCTGATTTTGTAGGGTTTTTTGTGGTTTTGTATGTGTTTGGATTTTTGGGAGGAGGAGGAGGAGTTGGTTTGGTTTGGGGTTGTTTGGTTTTGTGGTGTGTCATTTGGTTTTGGTTTTTTTTCTCCAAAGAGGGTGGGTGGGGGTTCTTGGATTATCTTCATAGGATGCAGATAATGAGACAAATGCTAACAACAATGAGTAAAATTAAGGGTTAATAAAAACTTGTTTGTGGCTTTGGAGAAAGTGCTCTGTAAACTGCTGCTGTGGTACTCATGGTATGCTATTTAAAGCAGGGTAGTAGGATGCGGACTTCTTAGATTGCACTGGTTAAAGCTACAAAAATTGTACGATGTGTTGTTCAGTGTTGCAATGCTTTAATAAAGGAGAAGAATTATCAAAACAGTTTTTAAATGTGTTTCTGACTGATAGAGCTTATATTTTCAGGTTTTTCTAGTAGATGTTAGGTTTTGTTTGTAGTGTGGGGAATAATGTTTTTTTCAGTCTTTCTATTCATCAGCAGAAATCGAAGTATGGAAATAACATTAAGCGTGGTTTTGTTAAAAATTGGAAACAGGTATATCAATGTTCTTTGAAGTTGCATGTTTTTAAAAAACAGTTATCTTCTAATAAACTGTTGATGGTAATGTTACATTGTTGACTAGTGCCAGAACTAGCTTGTGTGGAGAAACCTGTCAGCCCTCTTTGAGTATGTGCACTGTGAAATTATGTAGCCGTAAATTTTCTTTTCTGTTGTGCTCTGCCTTAGTCAAGGGTGTATAGGGAAGGAGGTTGTTGTATGTAGGGGAGGACCAGATGAGGCATTATAGAAATAAAGTATTTTTGTGATGTTGATAGTTGAATTTTGTTGTGGAAAGCTGGATTCAATCCTGCCTCTTTTACAGGCTTCTTAGGAAGTGCCAGGCAAATCGTTTGGACAAGAGTTTACAGGTGGCTACTATCTTTGTTTCTTGTTTCATGAAGGCCCAACTGAAAACTTTGGGCATTCACAGCTGCAACTCTAATACCTGCAAATTAGTGGCTTTTCTCCTATTGTAGTTCTTAGAAATGTTTTGGCTGAAACTTACAAACAAAATGCATTCTTAGCCTAGGGAACTTTAGTGGTGGACAAATGTGGTAGTTAAAGGCTGTGAAAATGAGTCATAAGGAGAAGACCAACAAACAGTTAAATTCAGGCAGCACTGTCAGATTTCAGTATATAAGTGTTATAAACTATTGTATGCATCTTGAATCCCCTCCAAAGAACTCAAGAAGCAATGTGAATGGGGGGGGGGAGGAGACAAAGGACTCTTGCATGAAAAAATCTTTATCTTCAAGGTTGTCAAAGAGAATCTAAAAAGAAGGAATAGCTTAAATAATATAGATGAAGTGCTTAAACTTTTTTTTATAATACAAGAATAGGAGGTTATGCAATTAAAGAGGCAGACGATTCAAAACTGATTAACAGAAGTGCATTTTCGCACAGTGTGTAACTAGACTGTGCGATACTTTCACAGAAAAATTATAACACCTGGTTTCCAGCTTGAAGGACTAAAACTTTGGATTCTGTCTTAAACTTTGTATTTCATGTCTCTTAACTATTTGAGACTAAAAGGTTGTTGTAGAGAATCTAATGTCTGATATTCTGTGATGTTCCTACAACTTTCCATGAACAGTCAGCTGAATCTCTGTTCTGAACTCATGCTAATTCTGATGTTATGTAAATATGATTCTTAATGTCATTGACATGTATTGGGTTTAGGTGACAAGGTTTGGGTGGTGGGGGCTGCAGGGGTAGCCTCAATGAGAAGAGACATGGGGCTGCCCATGCGCTGGACAGTTGGTTCTAGCTGGCTCTGCAAAGGATCCGCTGCTGGCCAAAGCTGAGCCAGTCATTGAAGCTGATGGCACCTCTGAAAACAAATTTAAGAACGAGTAAAAATGCTGTGCAGCAGTGTGTGTGTAAGAAGGTGGGGAGGGGAAGTGTAAGAAACAATCTTGCAGACAGGTAGGTCAGAAAAAAGGAGGGGGAGGTGCTCCTGGTGCTGGAGCTGTCTTTTCCTGAACGACTGTAGTCCATGGAGAGGACCTGTGCGCTGGAGCAGGGGAAAAGCGTGAGGAGAAGGAGCAGCAGAGACAAACTGTTATGAACTGACCATAACCCCCAATTTCACATCCCTCCTGCCCCTCTTGGTTTGGGGGGAGGAAATAGAAGAGTTGGGAATGAAGGAGTGAAGTAGAGCCTGGGGGGAAGGGAGGGAAGGTGTTTTAATTTTTTAGGTTTGTTTCTTGCCATCCTAACTTGTTTTTAATGGGGAAAATTAATTTAATTTATTGCCAAAGTCCAGTCTGTTTCACCTCTGAAAGTAATTGGTAAGTGATCTCCCTATCTTTATCTCTACCCATGAGCTTTTCCATCCTATTCCACCCCCCCACCCCTTGTCCTCTTGAGGAGGGGGGAGTGAGAGTGTCTGGGTGGCTATCTGGTAGCCAGCTGAGGTTAACTCACCACAACATGTTTGTTTCAAAGTTTATCACGGTGTTATCATAATTAAGTAACAATGAAATAAGGTAATTTTGAATTTCTTTCAGTGCAGAGTATAGTGACATGCTCGGTTGTTTCACTGGTTTCCAGTATGTGTAAATGAATTTTTTGGTTTTGAACTATTTCATGAAGCTTTATTTTGTGTAAGCTCAACAACTGTCTAGAGCCTAAAAGTGAGACCTCTGCAAAGATAAAATATTATTTTTTCCATCATAGAAGCGCCATCAACTCTTCTTATCACTTGCATAAGTGCTCTTCGTTCATAGAGTTCAGAACTGAATCTCAGAAGTGGGTACAAGCACTTGCTTGACTCATACCTTTTGCAGTCTTTGGTTCAAGGTTGGAGCCCTCTTTAACATAAATAAAACCCTCAAGGTACCTTGAAAAGTGACTAGGTTTGTTGTTTAAACTAAAGCTGTTTTCTCTACCTCTGCAAAACATTTGAGTTGCTCTACAGGATTATGGTAGTGTGGCAGGAAATTGGTGGTAGCCTCTGTGAATAAATATATGGGCATGTGCAAGTGTGCTAGAAGACCTTCAGTATTATTTGGGGTCTGGACATAAGTGTCTTGGAGGTATCCAACTGGATAGTCATTCTCTAAACTGCTTCATTAGTGATGATGTCTATATACCGATCTCAAGTTTATCTTGGTGTTTGTCTTGTTCAGTTAGTCAATTATTAAATTTGGGATCCTGTACTAAGCTTTTTGAAAGGGGTTTATGTTGAGCATAAACCCACAGTGACTATTTTAAGGGAACTACTTTGGAGTCATTGTCCCCAAATAAAAATAAAGGCTCTAAATAATGGTCTTAATGTGTTTTTAATTTCTAAATGTGCAGAAATAGATGATTTTTTTTTTTTAAATTGTATGTGCTTCTGTTCTGTAGAAACAAAAGTGAATTCTCTCTTGTCATGAAATTTCCTAATGTGATTTGGGTTGTATGGCACTGTAATAGTGAGGCTGATAAACTTGTATTTCTAATTTGTTCTCTACAGTATGTTGATCTGTTGCTATCTGGTGTTGACAGAAATATGAATTTGCTTTTTCCCAACTGTAGTCAGTGATGTCTTGTCTCCTAGTTGCATTAGACTAAAAATGAAGCTGCATAATGTTTTTGTTGTGGAACAGATTTTTATTTTCAGAGGATGGGTTTTCGCACATATTCTAATTAAAAAAAGCATAGCAGTTTCACTGAAGTGTTAAGTGAAAAACTGAATTATGAAAGATTCCTCACTAAGAGGAAGTGGTAGGTGATGGTAGTTGGAGGCTTCTTGTTAGGGGATTGAGGTGCCCATCTGTAAAACTGACTTGCAGTATTGGGAGGCTTGTTGCTTACCAGGGGCTTGGATTTGGGCGGTTGCAGAAAGTAGAGACTCATTTGGCCCTTGGAATATTACCCCTTTTTTGCTCATGCATGTGGGCACCGATGATAATGCTAGAGTGATCTTGAGCGTATCAAGAGTTTTTTATAGAGGTGTAGGGAGCCCAGGACATTGTCTGAGCATGCAGGGATGAAGTTAAGAAAGCCTGAGACCAGCTGGAGTTGCAACTAGAGAGGGGGGTGGAGGATAGCAGGAAGGGTTATGTTGGCAGCAAAAGGCTCAGTTTTCTGCTCTGAACGTGGGAAAGGCTGAGGTACTTAGGTACTAGATGACACTTTGTCTTGGTTTTCACTGGTAACGTCTGCCTTCTGGCCTCTCAGGTCCCAGAGCCTAGTGACAGTCTGTGGGAGTGAAGTGTTGCCCACAGTAGACAAAGATTAAGTTAGGGATCCCTTAAGTCAATTGCAGATTCACAAGTCTATGCAGCCAGATGGGATGCATCTGAGAGTGCTGAGGGAACTGGCTTGTGTTATTGTGAGCCCACTCTGTCATCTTTGAAAGGCCATGGTGATTGGGAGAGTTTCCTGATGACTTGAGGAGGGAAAAAACAAATGCTACTCCCGTTTTCAAGAAGGGGGATCTGGGGAAACTACAGGCCGGTTAGTCTTGCCTCAGTCCTTGGAAAAGTTAAGGAACAAATCATCCTAGAACAAATCATCCTAGAAGTCATGTCTGAGAACATAAAGTGCAAAAAGGTGATTGCGAGCAGCCAGCATGGATTTACTAAGGGTAAATTGTGCCTGATTGCCTTCTCTGATGACACAAGGAAGAAATTTTTACGATGAGGGTGGTGAAACACTGGAAGAGGCTGCCCAGAGAGGTGGTCGATGCCCCATCCCTGGAAATGTTCAAGGTCAGGTTGGATGGGCCTCTGAGCAACCTATTCTAGTTGAAGATGTCCCTTCTCATTGTGGGGGGCGTTGTTGGACTAGATGATCTGTAAAGGTCCCTTCCAACCCTAAACCATTTTATGACATTGGAGTGAGTCCAGTGGGGGCCACCAAGTAGTTGGGGACTGGAACATGTGATATGTGAAGAGAGGCAGAACAAACCCAGATGTCTTAAAGAGAAGACTTAGGGAGATCTTATTGCTGTCTAAAACTACCTAATGGGAGAGAGTAGAGAAGATGGAGCCAGTCTCTTCTCAGAAGTGTGCAAAGATAGGACAAGAGGAAATGGGCAACAAGTTGGAATATGGGAAATTCTGATTAGATATAAGGAAAATCCTTTTTCCCTATGAGGGTGGTTAACTGCTGGAACAGGGTCCCAGAGAGGTGGTGATATCTTCATCCTTGGAGGTATTCAAACCTCAACTAGTCAAGGCCCTGCACAATCTGCTCTCATTGGCCCTACTTTGAATAGGGGGTTAGACCAGAAACCTTCAGAAGTCCCTTCCCACATAAGTTATTCTGTGATTTCATCAGCTGTGATCCATAGGTCAGTGATGGCTCTTAAAGACTTTATTGGTATATGTAAAGTTTTGTCATTTGTCTCTACTACTTTCCTTGTGCTTGTGTACTGTTGGGGAGGAATGTTTAGGCACTGTATGTTGAGAAATAGGTCTGAGGCATGTAAAAATGATGAGAGACTGGAAGGGGAGCATATTGTGGTATATTTTGGATACTTCCTGTGTATGCCAACAGGAGAGAAATTGGAAGCTTTGAATCGTGAAGCTAATGGCATGACCCTTGCTTATGAGACCAAGAGAAAGCAAGATGGATGTGTGGTATGGCAGATACTTGTTTGGGTTGTGTATTTGGGGAAAGTACAAGCTAATAGCTAAGAAGCATGTGCAGTGGTGAATAAAAGAAGGGGAGGTGAGGAACGGAACATGTTTAAAGCTTGACTGAAGTAGGCATGAAAGTTCTTGAGGCTTTTGATTATAGAGATTGTACAATTCCCATATTAAAGACAGTACTTTACTAGTATTGCTTTTCCTTCTAAGCAATTGTAGTTTCTGTGGGTGTGTTATCTGACTGAAAAGAGATTCTCTGTGACGGTGAGTGGGAATGGTTGTGAAGCCATTCTCTGTTATGTTTCCATTTTAAGAAATGTTTGAGAATTCCTCAAGGTAGAACATGGGTAATATTAAAATGATCCAGCATAGTTTGGTTTTTTTAATGTTCTACTATAATTTTTTTCAGTACACTTGTATTAATTTGGGTTCAAAGAAACCCTTATTTTTGCAAGTTAGCCCATTGTCTGGGTGTGAGACCTGCTGAGAGGAGTCAAGAAGACTCTGGGGGGATGGGGGTGTGTGTGTTCTGCCTTCGGGGATGTAGGATGCAGTGGAAGAGCATTTTGGGATTGAGCAAGACAGTATGGGGTATTTAGGGAAAAGCCCAAAGGGAAGGGAGGTATCAGGGTGGATTGGAGAGGAATAAGCATGGGAAAATAGAGGGATAAGGGGATAAAAGGCCCAGTCACATGTAAACGGGTTGCTGATCAGTATGCTTGTCTGGCCATGCCCTGTGCCTGATCGATGCAGTCTGTCCTGTCTTATTAAACTCCCTAACTATTTTTCCTAGCTGAGGTGGTTCTCTGTTTTGCATGCATGTGTATGTATGGAGGTCTAAATGTCAGCAACTAGAGAAGAGGCTGTGAAATTATAGGGGCTCATGAGCCTGAGGTTCCAGCAACTGGAGTGCCTTCCAATAGCAAGTAAACTTCAAGCTGGACTAGCTGGAAAGTAGGATGAGAAGCTTGGGAGCCAGGTATTGGAGAGGTGGTAAGCCTGGGTCAGTTACTGGAAAGACCAGAGGGTCTGAGAAAGGGTCTGGCTACTGGAAAGGCCATAAATCTGGATGAGCTACCAGAGAGAGCTATTTGTATGTGTGTCTTTGTGTGAGGCAACTGGAATATCAGAGGATCTAGGGGCCAGCTACCGGATAGACTGATTATCTAAGGCCAGTTACTAGAGGAATCCACAGTATGCGTGCATGCATGAGGTCTGGATACCAGCAGCTGGAGTGGGGCTGCAGGCCTTGGGAGTTCACATGCCCAGTTGCCAGGAATGGGTGAGACTAGGGATCTAGGGGCCAGCTACTGGAGGGATTCATATTGTAGATATGTATGTATTTTCCATTAACGGGCTTTCATCCTGATCAGTGAGACAGAGGAACGGGATATTGGTGCTGTTTGTGAGAGTGCTGCTGTATCTTTCTGTCAGTGTTGATCTGCATGGCTGGCTTTGTGTGTATGTATTGTGTGCACATGTGCCTGTTGGAAATATATGCTCACTCACTCTTTGGACCTGGGGGTATGGCACTGTGGTAGCATTGCCTTTATTGAGCTACCAGCTTCAGCACCTCCTAACAGAGTGTACCTTTTAAATAGAATAGTGAATTTCCACCTAGCCTTGTGTGAAGGTAAGAGTTTACAAGGAAAATTGAGTTGTACTGTCACCAGATGTGGCAAGTAATCAGTGGCTGAAAGAAAAAGCTTGGTTAAGTCTATAAAATTATGAGTTAAGGTGAAGGCAGTCTGTCTCCTCAACTGAGCCCATAGTACTTAGTTCTCTGAAGCCTAGTCAGGTATATCACTCACTCCCATTGTTTGCTTGCTTCTTTTTTTGTCGCTCTGTGTGTGTTGTGTGTTAAGGTGAGTTCTTAAAAAAGCTTTTCTTCAAGAAGACAACCTCTAAGCTTTGCAGGACTCAACAGAGAAATGTCAGTTCTTAATTTGTTTTGTCTACCCTTAGGATTTCCTGTGTTCCTTCTTTTCACACTTATTCTAACTAGAAAATTAATTTTCAGGTGATTACTTCTCCCCCTTCAGCCTGTGTTCTCCCAAGCTGAATCTTTATTGTCCTTTTCACAACTACAAAAACTTCAGGACCTTGATCCTCATGCTATTAAATGAGAAACTTTACTATTGATTTTAATGAGTGCAAGGTTAGGGTGCTGCTATTTAATATTTTCTTGCACTTGTTACTGTTTAGAGCTCTCCTCGGTTCAAGTATTCTCTGTTCATAAAATTAATGTGCTGCTTACCAATTTCCAAACAAACAGAAAAGTAAGACCACGCACAGTGCCAATTCTTATGCTGCCACATAAGCCTTTCTGTGCTGATAAAATGCATTGCTGTTTACTTAAATTACTGTATTTATAGTAGTTAAGCAAGCTTTCATGTTGTGATGGTGTTTGAAGACTAAATGATCTTAATTGAAAGATAAGGCTACTGAGAGACAACATCAGATATTTAATTAAAAGTCTGTTTGATTGCAAGTCCTTGCATTGTCTATTAAGTTTGTAATTCTATTTTATAAAGTTATCAGGTAGGAAAAAACCCTTTTATTGTAAATAAGTTTTGCTTACAGCTTATGACTTATCTTCTAAATGTTTAGATATGTTAAATGTAATATTTTGAAAAGATATCTAACTTTTTTCTGAAATGCAAAGGTCCACAGTAGTCTGAATACAGACATATCTGTGTGCTGTAGGAGGGAAGTGCTTTATTAATAGCTTTTTAACTAAGAACAGTAGACTATAATCATAAAGAGACTGATTAGAGCATCAGGTATAAAGAATACATTTTGGATGGTCAGTATTATTAGTGTGAAGTTCTTTGTGAAAAACATGGTTTGTCTCTCTTGCAGTGTTTCCTGGAAGTCGTAAAGCTAGCTAAAAAATGTGTTGTTCTTGGAAGTTTCAGCAATAACAGTTCTTCTCCAATAATGTGAATTAAGCAATTGCACGTTGCCGAAACTAAAGCATTCTTGAGATGAAGAGAGTTCTCTGCAGTTGTTTTATCTTATCTAGATGAGTTGCCTGGGAGTCCTATAAGCATGTTAAAATTGTCATCTTGTCCATGGTTGCTTTCTGAATTTGGCATAAGGGTGTCCAATTCTTTTGTCTCTGTTTTATCTTGAAAGTGGATAAAGGTTTGCTCTTCGCTAGAGCTGAGACTGGGAAGTGTTCATCCTGGCTTGTCAGGAAGATAGTTGTATTAGATTCTAGGCCGCATGATTTGGGGGGAGGGAGGGGTGTGTGTCAAATGCTGTGTAGAGAGCAGGTCCAGTTTTCAAAAGCGTCTAACTAGAGGAGTCTGATTCATGTGCTTGGTGTTCTAGAGTTATACTTGAAAAGCTGAAAGTATCTGCAGATTTGCATGTAAATCCTTAGAACTGATTTATCTTCTTGGCATATTGAGAAAGAGTATATGTTTAATAATAGCAGAAACTGATTCAAGTTATATCTAGAGTGTTTTGACCTATTCTGGTCTACTTCAGTATAAATGGGTAATGTTTATATTTTATCACGTAGAAGTACTTGTATCCTCTCAGTGGCTTGGTTCTTGTGATAATCAACTTGATAACATCAGTAGCTTAGTGATTTGTGGGGGTGGGGGGCAGAAAGTTCAGTGAACTTGATCACTTGTTTGAATGTAACCTTGTATTGAATACGTTTTAAAAATAAACTGCGTTCCCTGGGTCTACTAGTAATCTGTGTTATGACATCCAGCTAGAATTGTAAGAAAATAACTTTGGCCAACAGACTGTTCCACCTAACATGGCAGTGAAACTGTTTCAGTGATATAAAAGGGAAAAATTAAGCACTTGGTGTTTTTACTTGGGTTGCAAGGTTACTCTTAGGCCTGTAGCATTGGTGTTAGCTGTGGCATGCCCTCTCCTGGTATGATAGGTGTACTCAAGAGGTAGTCAACAATTTATTTATTTTATGCCTCAGTTCTCACTGGTAATTTCCCTTCCCACATCTCTCAAAGCCCTGAATCTCAAAGCAGGGATGGGGAACAAAGACCCTCGCATAACAAGAAAAGATCAAGTTTGAGACCACCTGAGGAATCTGAACACACAGAAGTCCATGGGACCTGATGGGGTGTATCCCAGGATCACAAGGGAATTGACTGATAGAGTTGCCAAGTCACACTATCATATTTGAAAAGTCATGGTAGTAAAGTGAAGTCCTCAGTGACTGGAGAAAAGGGAAACATCACACCCATTTTAAAAAAGGGTAATAAGGAGGACCCTAGTAACTACTGACCAGTCAGCATTACCTCTGTGCCTGGGAAGATCACAGAGTCATATGGGGTTGGAAGGGACCTCTGGAGATCATCTAGTCCAACCCCCCTGCCATGGGCAGGGACACCTCCCACTAGACCAGGTTGCTCAAAGCCCCATCCAGCCTGGTCTTGAACATTTCAAAGGAATCTCCCTGGGTGGCCTGTTCCAATGCTTGACAACCCTTTCAGTGAAGACATTTTTTTCCTAATATCCAATCTAAACCTACCCTGGTGCAACTTGAGGCCGTTTACTCTTGTCCTGTTGCTTTTTACCTGGGAAAAGAGACTCACACCCATCTTGCTACAACCTTCTTTTAAGGTAGATGTGGAGAAGTGTAAGGTTTCCCTTCAGCCTCCTTTTCTCCAAACTAAACAACCTCAGTTCCCTCAGCTGCTCCTCATAAGACTTGTGTTTGAGACCCTTCACCACCTTCATTGCTCTTCTTTGGACACGCTACAGAATCTCAATGTCTGTCTTGTAGTGAGGGGCCCAAAACCGAACACAGTACTCGAGGTGGGGCCTCGCCAGTGCTGAATACAGAGGTACAACCACTTCCCTAGTCCTGCTGGCTACACTATTTCTCATACAAGCCAGGATGCTATTGATCACCTGGGCACACTGCTGGCTCGTTCAGCCAGCACCCAGTCAACACCTCCCAGGTCCTTTTCAGCCAGGCAGCTCTCCAGGCACTCTTCCCCAGGCCTGTAGTGCTGCATGGGGTTGCCGTGACCCAGGTGGAGGACCCAGCACTTGGCCTTGTTGAACTTCATACCATTGGCCTTGGCCCATCAATCCAACCTGTCCTGATCCCTCTGTAGAGCCTTCCTGCCCTCAAGCAGATCAACATTCCCACCCAACTTGGTGTTGTCTGTAAACTTACCAAGGGTGCACTCAATCCTCTCGTCCAGATCACTGATAAAGATACTAAAGAGAACTGGCCCCAGTACTGAGACCTGGGGGACACCACTCGTGACCAGCCACCAACTGGATTTAACTCCGTTTACCAGAACTCTTTGGGCCCAGCTCTCCAGCCAGTTTTTTACCCAGTGAAGCGTACACCTATCCAAGCCATGGGCAGCCAGTTTCTCCAGGAGAATGCTGTGGCAAACTGTGTCAAAGGCTTTACTAAAGGCTGTGGATGTTATTTACCTGGACTTTCCCTCATCCGCGAAGCGGGTCACCTTATAGGAGATCAGGTTTGTCAAGCAGATCAGTGCTTTATAAGTAAAGGATGTTCTTAGAGTAGTTCCCTCATGGGTCAAACTAGTGTTTGCTAATAGATGTTGCTATAGATGTTATTCCAGATAGCTGCCTGAAGGAACAGGGGATCTGCAGAGCACAAGTTACTAGGCTTAACGCACAGCAGTATATTAAAGAAATCACGTTTAAATGGTGTTTTCACATACTGGTTCCTTGTAATATAGAGCTTGTTTCTTGTGGCCTGGAAACAGGAGTGATTTAAGCAATGTGACCAGAAAGCTGAATAAGGAGCTCATCTCTGATAAGATTGTTGAGAATCATATGTAAAAATACAACTTTGAATTAATAATTAGTTGAGGATACAGAGCTCTGAGTTCTGGCTTGGAGGGATGCCATGATGGATTTTTTTGCTAGTGATTGTGAGACTTCTCCCAGCTGCTTATAGAATATTTCATCTGCCTCTTCATCCTGGTTGGGTGGTCTATAACAGACTCCCATCATGATATCAGCCTTGTTGGCCTTCCCCCTGATTCTTGCCCATAAACACTCAACCCTTTCATCACCATCATCAAGCTCCAGACTGTCAAAACACTTCCTAACATACAGGGCTACCCCACTGCCTCTCATTCCTTGCCTATCCCTTCTGAAGAGTTTATAGCCATCCATTGCAGCATTCCAGTTGTGCGAGTCATCCCACCATGTTTCTGTGACTGCAACTATATCTTAGCTTTCTAGCTGCACAATGGCTTCCAGCTCCTCCTAGTTGTCGTCTACACTGCATGCATTGGTGTAGATGCACTTCAGTTGGGATGTTTATCCTGCCACCTTTTTGGGGGAGAAGCCCTAATTTCTATGTGACTCTTCTCAGGCGCTTCTATGGTTTCTAACACATGAACAATCCTTGCGTCTTTGCTGTCATGTGGATCTCCATCCCCTGCCTCCACTGAGATGGCTAGGGTGCTGCATGCATTAGTACAGAGACATTTCAAATGTGCTCCAGTGTACTCAGCACATCATGGAGCATGCTGAAGGACCTCGCTGGCACACTGTCCTTCAAACATTGGCATGCTGCCCCCAGGCTTATCTCTAGCAAGTCTGGTTTTGTCCCTTGCCCCCTTCAAATCTAGTTTAAAGCTCTTTCAATGAGCCCTGTTAATTCCTGCACAAAGATCCTTTTCCCCCCTTGAGACAGGTGTACCCCATCTGTTGCTAGCAGTCCTGGTGGTGTTTAGACTGACCTATGATCAAAAAAACCCAAAATTTTGCCAGTGACACTAGTCTTGGAGCCAGTTATTGATCTGCTGGCCCTTCCTGTTTCTTCCCTCATCATTCCCTGCAACTGGAAGGATAGAGGAGAACACTACTTGTGCTCCTGATCCCTTAACCAGTTGTCCTGAGGCCCTGATGTCTCTTTTGATTGCCCTTGGACTTCTTATTGCAACTTCATTGCTGCCTATATGAAAAAGCAATAATAGATAATAATCATAGGGCCGTACCAGGGTAGAAAGTTTCCTTGTCACATCTTTAACCTGGGCCCCAGGGAGGCAGCAAGGCTTCCCTAAGCAATTGGACCTTCTGTTCCACTCAGAAGAGAGTTTCCTATGACAATAACTCATCTCTTTTATTTTATAAATGTGGTTTTGACACAGTGCATAGGCTGACTTAACTTTGGAGACACCTCCAACATAGATAAACCATCGTCTTCATTGTTTGGTTCCGCTTGCAGAGCCTCGTACCTATTATGCAAGGGTACCTGGGAAGGTGAGGTAGTCATAGAGATGTGCCTGCTGTGCTGGGCAGGAACTTGTCACCGTTTTCCCCCCTATCCCTTAAGTCACTGCATTCTGCTGGGTGGAGAGAGGATAGGGAATCCTCTGTATCATGTGTTCTGTCTGCCTGACAGGCCCGTCCCAGTGATGGTAGGGGGCAGTTCGAGCCGTCTGTCTCTGACTCCCTGATGTTCCTCAACTTACCTTCTCCCAGAGCTCTGCCACTAAGCTGAGGAAGCTGAGGAGTTCCTCTGTTTGGGTGCACCTCCCACAGGTGTACTCACTACTGGCATAAGAGTAAGGCACACCATGCATGTGTGGTTAACTTGACATACCAGAATAGTGAGTCCAATGTGTTAAAAGGAAAACAACCTTTTTTTTTTTCTTCTTTCTATTCATGGGGTTGTTATGCATCTCTTGATTTGTCCATAAATTCAAAATGCTTATCTGTAAAAAATTGATATTACCAAGAAGGAAATACCCTTGAAGATGCCTTTAGGAGTGCAGTCCTAAAAGGTATAACGAGTGAAAAATCTTTAGGCTTTTAGTTCAGTGCTATCCTTTAATGGAATACTGTTGCATTAAAAAGCAAGCATGTTTTTATCTATGAGCCGCGAGTTTTTTAAATAGACCTGGTAGCCCCAGTTATTCTGATTGTGAGGAGAGGGTACATGGTATAAATGTCAGTTTAATGACATCAATGACATAATGATATCATCTACCTGGACTTGTGCAAAGCATTTGACACTGTCCCGCATGACTTCCTTGTCTCTAAATTGGAGAGATATGGATTTGACGGATGGACCACTCAGTGGATAAGGAATTGACTGGATGGTTGCACTCAAAGAGCTTATGGTCAATGGCTCGATGTCCAAGTGGAGACCAGTGATGGATGTTCTCCCCCCACCTCTCCCTCCCAGGATTTACGAGTTTAGAAGGAACTAAACTACTTTAAAATATTAATAATAAACCAAAAAGGAAATAATGACAATAGATACTGATTTTTGTATATGTTGTATCAAGTTCCCAGGATGACATCACCGGCAGGCACTGGGGAAATCCCAGACTGGACTCAGTGATGAACAGGAACTGGATTCCAGCTCTGGAGTCAGGAACACACAGATATGAGGATCAAAGGCAAATGAACAGACAGGGTCCTCTTCGGACATCAGCCATTGAAGAAAGAGAGCTGACCCTTTGATACTCTTATACTGAGCGTGGGGCAGATGGGATGGAATACCTCTGTTGGTCAGTTCTGGGTCACCTGTCCTGTCCCCTCCTCCCTGCAGGTGGGACCTCTCTACACTTTTCTGTTTCTGACCCTCCAATGGGGCAAATAATGAAATTAGCTGACCTTGGTTGCTATAGCAATAAGTATAAGCAACAGCCTCTCTGCATACCATTTCTTGGCATGAAGTATAAACATAGGTCTTAACACTCTGAGAATGAACACCTTTCCCCACAATATGCTGTTAATTTCAGAGAGTTAGTAGAGGCCTAGTTAAGAAGTAAAATTACTGAACAGGAAGTCGTTTTTGTTTTATCTCAAACAAGGACAAATATCTTTGTTGGTGACATGGATAGTGGGACTGAGTGTAACCTCAGCAAGTTTGCTGACAACACCAAGCTGTGAGGAGCAGTCGACATGCTGGAGGGAAGGGATGCCATCCAGAGGGACCTGGACAGGCTTGAGAAGTGTGCCTGTGTGAGCCTCATGAAGGTCAACATGACCAAGTGCAAGGTCCTGCACATGGGTCGGTAAATTGCTATGCACAAATACAGTTTGGGCAGAGAATGGTTTGAGAGGAGCCCTGAGGAGAAGGTCTTGGAGGTGTTGGTTGGTGAGAAGCTCGACATGAGCTGGTAATGTGTGCTTGCAGCCCAGAAAGCCAACCACATCTTGGGCCGCATCAAAAGAAGTATGGCCAGCAGGGCGAGGGAGGTGATTCTGCTCCTCTACTCCGCCCTGGTGAGACCCCACCTGGAGTACTGCATCCAGCTCTGGGGCTCCTAACATAAGAAGGACATGGACCTGTTGGAGCAAGTCCAGAGGAGGGCCACAAAGATGGTCAGAGGTCTGGAGTACCTCTCCTATGAGGACAGGCTGATAGAGTTAGGGTTGTTCAGCCTGGAGAAGAGAAGGCTCTGGGGAGACCTTATTGTGGTCTTCGAGTACTTAAAGGGAAAGATGGGGAGTGACTCTTTATCAGGGAATGTAGTGATAGGGCAAAGGGGTAATGGCTTTAAACTGAAAGAGGGTAGACTTAGATTAGGTATTAGGAAGAAATTCTTTACTGTGAGGGCGGTGAGGCACTAGGGCCCAGAGAAGTTGTGGATGCCCCATCCCTGGAAGAGGTGTTCAAGGCCAGGTTAGATGGGGATTTGAGGAACCTGGTCTGGTGGAAGGTGTCCCTGCCCATGGCGGGGGGGTTGGAACTTGATGATCTTTAAGGTCCCTTCCAACCCAAGCCATTCTATAATTCTGTGATGATTTGGGCTGGTTTATCAGTCTACATGTGTATTTCTGTATTGATAATTGACAGTAGAAAAACTGAAAAAGTCTCCTTGCTATTTTGTAAGGTAAAATGCATCAAAACCTTTATTTTAAAAATAAACTGGATTATTTCTCTTCTGTTATAATTTCCATAAGGTCATTCTGGAGAAGATGCAGGAGAACAGTTTCCATTGAATAGGAGTAAATTTGAAAAGCTTTTAAAAAGTCACTAACATGTCATGTAAATCAGAACTTTGTGATGAATCTGAATTCTTTCCACAACTTGTTTATTCGTTTGCTCTTTTTGTTCCATGCTTATAATGGAACCCTTCCTGAGTGTGTGTTTTTCCTCAGAACCTGAGATTAATATGGATGCATCTAGTTCAATTTGGCATTGTTATATTTCAGTGTGGGATTGTTGGTTTGTTTGGTGTCTTTTTTTAAGGAGCAGAGAGGCAAACTTCTAAAATTGTAATTAACAGTGTGTGGGTTAAAAAGAAGAGAGCGGAACTTTTGTGGCTCTTATTTTTCTTGACACTTTCCTCTCCTGTTACATTAAAGGATATGAAAGCAGTGTGTTATGTCACCTGCTGTCAGGTTATCAAATTGAAACATGGTAATTTAGAGTGATATGAAGAAATACTAGGTTGGAGAGATGTTGAGAGAATTCTCTCTATGTAATTTAATTTTGTCCTCGACCTCACGTTGCAAGTAGTAGTGGTGACTTGTGTTAATACTAGATTTTTATTTGATCATAGAATTTATAGTTAGGAAATGATCATTAGGATATTTGCAGTTTTGAGACCTTGTTGATCTTCCTCTGCTAATTCTCTTGGAGTCAATGCCAGTGCTTTCTTCTAATAACATTGTTTCTGTAATGTTTTCTGCATTTGCACTGAAGTATGAAAAGCTTGTTTAAATTGATCCTGAAAGAGGACTTAGATCAAAATATCGCATGTGTTGTACACACTAGTTATTTTTGTGAAGGCCCTACTGCAAGTGAAAGAAGTTTTTGTGGGCCTTGATGTGTGAAAAGATGATGCTTCCTTTGCCCTTATCTAAATTAATAGCAGAGAGCTGAAATGACAAAAAAAAATTGCAAAAACCTTTAGAAGATAATGAAGCCTTTTCATCACACAGGCAGTGTGACTGCTTTACAGTGCAAAGATTGAACTTCCAAAAAGAAGCTGAAGAGCTGATGCAACATAAAATTCAGATGTATTCAAAGTTCTTCTGTACTTCAAAATAGAAGACCCAAATTTCTGCTCCCAGATACGTATACGTTGTGAAAAACTGTTGTGGCATTCTTCAGAATTGAACTATTAGAAAGTATAAAAATAAACACAAAAGCCAGGAAGGGATGGTGTTATGTGGTGGCGATGTGTGTGTGGCTTGTAGGATGGTCTGCTGTGGGCTTTTTCTTTGTTTGCTTGTTTTCACAAAACTTCCAGATCAACCACTGTACTATTTAATCTTGAGAGTGTTTTGAACCAAGCTTCTGAACAGGGGAAGAAAGCGATTAAAAGAATTTATAGCCTAACCAGTTATCATTTTGAGTGCTTGACTGGTTTTATTTTACTTTGAGTTAGACTTTCACTTTGGATGATTGTCTTTTTAACGATATAAATATGCTTAAAATTGGGTCTTATTGTGCATCAGCTGCATAAAAGCTTCTCAGCTTAATTCCTTTTGTTGTTGGGGGGCGATAGCAACAAATCTGTGCCATTAAAACAATGTGAAATTATTGTTGTTTTCAAGCAATTTTCTTTGTTCACAGGTGTCAGCTGTGATGCATGTTTAAAAGGAAATTTTCGAGGTCGCAGATACAAGTGTTTAATTTGCTACGATTACGATTTGTGTGCAACTTGTTATGAAAGTGGTGCAACAACAACAAGACATACAACTGACCATCCAATGCAGTGCATACTAACAAGAGTAGATTTCGGTAAGTAATAATTTAATTCATATTAGAGCTTTTTGCAGTAGCTTAACTTGTATTTTTGTTTCACTGCTTAGAAACTTTTTCCCCAAATAGTATGCTGAAAATTATAGCAAGCTTCTATCTCTGTGATAAAAAGCTTGTTTTCTCTTTGGTTCTAGTATATTAAATCTGCTTGACTCTTTTGGGTTAAGTGTTTTGGCACGTGACAAGTTATCAGACTATTAAATATATATATCTGATAAAAAGTATTACTCTTAAATTAACTTTCAACTCAAAAGGTGCAACAAAACTGCATGCACATCCCTCCCCCGCCCTCCTTCCCCCAGTATCTTGCACCAGAAAGTACCATGGTGAAGAGGAGAAATATCGGTGAGAGTTTGGGGAAAATGTTGTTTTCTAGTTACATCATGGGATGTTAATGCAGTAGGGGTGGTAGGCTGTATTGAATGTGGAAGACTAGTGGCAAGGGCTAGGAAGTAGTCCTCTTAGTTGCTGTTTTTTCTTCCCTGAGTCATTTCTATCACATCGTATTTATAACACCAGTGTTGTAATTCAGGAGATACTTCCATAGCAGATATTTGCATTAAGATAATGTTGCCATTGGATGCTTATTTCTTTTTATACCTGTTTTAAAGCCCACAAGGCTAATGTTTTAGTAGAAACTCTAGTGATTCAAACTATATCATTTTTGAACTTAGTAATTTTGAACTTTTTTTGAACTTAGTCATTTTTTTTACATTTTTGATTAAAAAAAAAAAAGTATGTAAGTTCCTATATGCATTTAAAACTCAGAACAGCTGAGTATACCAATATACAGCTTCTTTCTCAGACCTTTGAGCAGAGAAGCATTCCATTCATGTGTAATTCACAAGTAGCTGCTTGCCCTAAGCCTGACTTGTAAGTCACTGAAATTTGTGCTCTGAGAATCCAGAGTTTGGAAAGACAATTTAAAATATACAAATATATTTTTGAAAATGTCACTTAAGTTTCTTGGTAGTTCTTCTTGGGCTTCACTTTTTTGCTTACTCATGAGGTAAAAATATTTGTGTTCTAGTCGCTATTTGAGATATATGGTTCAAACTTATTTGTCCCCCGATGACAGTTATTCTTGTATATTACATATAGGGTTAAATGGCAGCAGCATTATAAACATTAGGGGTACATGATTGATAGGGAAAAGAGGACTGATGTATGCTTGCTATGGAGCCATTAGTTACCTTCAGACTGTTAGCACTGAATGTTAATACAATGGGAAAATTTATTGCAAGTCATTTAACTTCTTAAAAATCCTCCAACCAATCTCGTGAATGTTCTGTGCATCTAGAAAGCATTTTGTTTCCTGGAAACCTCAATATTTTTCTTTGAAAGCCTCTAAGTAAATGCACCTTTGGATTAGGGTGTGTTACATAATTTTAAAAACCCCATGAGGGATACAAGTGGACAAGTAGAGGCTTGTCTGAACAGGGGGAGTTCCCCAAGCAACTGACCCTGGACCTGCTGATTGGAAGAGACAGCAAGGGGTGGAGCCTGCACCTGGCAGCATGGGAGACTTCAGCAGGCAAAAACAATCAGCCCAGCTGATTGCAATGGACAAGCATATATATTCCCAGCAGGCAGGTGCATGGTGACCACCTGGCAAAAAGCAGTGTTCTCTGCTTCTCCTGAGCTTCTGGTACCTGGTAAAACCAGTGTGGCCGCACAGACAGAGCTCCTGTTTAAGCATGGGACCACCCAGGTTTCTGGCTGTGGGATGTGTGAAGGGATATTCCTAGAAGTGGAAAGTAATTGCAAGCAAGCCTGTGGGAGGTGTGACCAGATTGATGAACTGCTCTGCTTGGTGGCTGAGCTGCAGGAGGAGGTGAGCAGACTGAGGGGTATTTGAGAGTCTGAGGAGGAGATTGATCAATGGAGCTGTACTCTGGCATCTGTGATGTATAGAAGCCAACTCTGTGGCTGCTACGGAGGCAGGTCCTGGATCTGCTTTGTGCCAGGAGGAAGGCAGTGTCACAAGGGATACGGAGGGGTAGAAGAGGGTTACAGAACAGAGCAGTCAGAGAAACCCCTCCTTACCCTCTAAGATACCCTTACAGAACAGGTATGAGGCCCTGGGTGTAATAGATGAAGTGCATAATGAGAAAGAGGAGGAACCTGTGCAAGCAGTCTTGCCAAGATCAGAGAGACCAACCCCTTGCAACAAAACCTGCATTAAGATCAGGGCCGAGAAGAAACAATGGCGAGTTATGGTCATCGGTGATTCCCTCCTGTGTGGAATGGAAGTACCCATTTGCGGAACGGACCCTCTTTTCAGGGAAGCTTGCTGCCTCCCTGGGGCCCAAATTAGGGATGTCACCACAAGTCTGAAGAGCCTAGTTCAGTCATCAGAGTACTATCCATTCCTGGTCTTTCACATGGGTGCAAATGATGTCACAACAAAAAGTCTGAGGTCAACTGAAAGAGACTTCAGGGCCCTGGGAAGAATGCTAAAAAATTTGAAAGCTCAGGTAGTATTTTCCTCAGTCCTCCCAGTAATGGGGGGAGACTTTGGAAGAAACAGGTGAGCTCCGGATATCAGTACTTGGCTCCGGACTGGAGCCTGTGCCAAAACTTTGGGTGTTTAAACCATAGGAGAGCCTGAGGCACAAAGTATGCTGGGGCCTGATAGGATGCACCTGTCCCTGTGGGGAAAATGGGTCTTTGGGTGTAAGCTGGTGGGGCTGATCGAGAGCTTTAAACTAGAATTTATGGGGGAAGGGGATACCAACAGGATTGTGGTAGGTAAGCTAAGGGTTGGCATGGCACTGCCTGAGGGTGGCAATGCTAGTGGGAACACTTATGCTGCTCCTGGGGAGCATCAAGGGCTCAGGAGCGTATCTGAAATGCTTGTACACTAATCCACATGGTATGAGAAACAAACAGAATGAACTAGAAGTGTTGGTCAGTTCCCAGAGCTATGATGTCATTAGTATTAGTGAGACTTGGTGGAATGAGTGTTAGATTCTGGTCTGATTGTTGGTCCGGGAGGGGCTCGTAATGATTCCGAGGGTGCAATTAAGACACAAACAAGGTCAGATGCTGTTTACTATAGCTTTACTGTTGTTACCTGAAAATAACACTAGATGGCGATAGAACAAAGGCAGAGATAGAAGGAAAAGAGAAGCAGTATCATGGAGCTCAGCAAGAATAGTCACTACCAAGATGGGTGCAACCCGTGCAACGTCCTGATGGTCCTCTGGAGTCAACAGCATCCCATTGATCCGTGATTCTCAATTTGTGACAATGGCAAGGGTGGTGAGGGGTCCCATTTGCAGTGGGGGGCAATGGTAATTTATAGTCTCTGTCAACTCGTAGTTTGACCAATCAATGTGACAGTTACCTGTGCTCATACAGTTATTGTCTGACATGGTCACTGTGCAAGCCCCTCTGGGCAGTGCTGGGCTCTGCATGGCAAACAAGTTTTTTGGGGGTAAACAAGACATAGTTGTTTTGAGAACCAAGGACGTACCTCCTTTGTTGTCATATCATGTACACAGGTGGCAGATATCTTGTAGCAAGTGACCTTTGAGAGATCCTGTTTTTCTGTCAGGTCCTCACAATGAGTCCCACAGTTGGAGTGCTGGGATGGAGGGCTACAGGCTGGGCAGGCAAGGTGGAGGTGTCATGCTATACACAAGAGAGTTTTGATTGTTAGATAGTGGTGTTGTGGTTGAGAGCCTCTGGGTAAGGACTAGGGGGATGGAAACAAAGCAGGTGTTGTAGTGGGTGTCTACTATCAATTGCCTGGCCAGGATGCAAGCACTGATAAGTTATTCTATAGGCAATTAGGAGAAATCTCTGCATTGGTAGTCCTTGTCCTTATAGAGATTTCAACTTCCCAGGCGTGAACTGGAAATATTGTATTGCTGTGACAAGCAGGTCTTGGGAATTCTTGAAGTTTGTGGAGGATAACTTCTTGTCACAAGTACTCATCTAGGAAAGATGCCTTCCTAGACTTGCTATTTATGAATAGAGAAGGACTCATGGGGGATGTAATGGTAGGTGGCTGTCTTAGCCACAGTGATTGTGAAATGGTTGAGTTTAAAAATTTTCAGTGTAATGAGAAAAAAGGTCAGCAGAGTTGCTACCCTGGACTTCAGGAGAGCAAACTTTAAGCTATTCAGGGAGCTATTTAGCAGGGTCCCCTGGGAATCTGCTTTTGAGGGCTTAGGAGTCCTTGAATGCTGGTCAGTTAAGAACCACCTTTTAAAAGCACAGGAGCAGCCAATTCCATTGTGTTGAAAGTCAAACAAATGGGGCAGAAGACCAGCTTGGATGAACAGGAACTCCTTGTGGAGCTCAAGAGGAAAAAGCAATTGTAGGGCCTCTGGAAGCGAGGCCAGGCTTCGCAGGAAGAGTACGGAGTTGTAATTCATTTATGCAGAGAGAAAATACAAAAGGCCAAAGCTCAATTAGAGTTGAAACTGGCCAGTGTTGTGTCAAGCAACAAGAAGGGCTTTTTAAAAGTAAATTAATAGCAAGAGGAGGTCTAAAGAAAACATTGGACCGATACTTGATGAAGATGGTCACTTGACTAATATAGGAATGAAGGAAAAGTAGAGGCAGTCAGTGCTTTTTTTGCCTCAGTTTTTAATAATACTGATAGACCTTGGGCTGCCCAGTCCCCTGAGTCTGAGGCTATGAATGTGAGAGTAGTGACTTTCCATTTGTGGACACTGAAATTGTAAGGGACCGATTATATCAGCTGAATGTTCACAGGTCCATGGGGCCTGATGGGATTCATCCCAGAGTACTGAAGGAGCTCGCGGATCTTACAGCAGGACCCCTCTCGACATCTGCCAAAGGTTTTGGGAGTCTGGGGAGGTGCCTGCTGACTGGAAGCTAGCCAGTGTTATTTTACTTTACAAAAAAAGGGCGTGAGGGAAGACCCAGGAAACTACAGACCTATTAGTGTAACCTCAGTTTCTGGAAAAATTATCAAGAAAATCATACTGGGTACTATTGAAAGGCATTTAAAGAATAATGCAATCATCAGGCAGAGTCAGCACTGGTTCACAAAGGGAAAGTCCTGTTTAACTAATTTGATAACCTTCTATGATAAGGTCACCCACCTAGTGGATGAAGGGAAGGCAGTGGATGCAGTTTTTCTGGATTTTTAGTAAGGCTTTTGATACTGCCCTTCACAGCATCCTTCTGGACAAGTTGTCCAACTGTGGGATGAGCAACTTCACAGTGTGCTGGGTGAAGAACTGGCTGAATGGCAGGGCTCAAAGGGTTGTAGTGAATGGGACTATGTCTGGCTGGTGACTGGTCATCAGCAGTGTTCCTTAGGGCTCAATTCTAGGGCCAGTCCTGTTCAATATGTCTATCAACAATCTGGATGCAGGAGTTGAATGCACATCAAAATGCAAGTTTGATACCAACTGGGAGGTGCTGTTGACTCTCAAGGGACAAGAGGCCTTGCAGAGGGATCTAGATAGATTTGGAGCATTGGGCAATGATTAACAGGATGAAATTCAACAAGAACAAGTGCCTGATTCTGCGTCTAGGACAGAGTAATGCTGGGCACAAGTGTTGGGAGAGGAGTGGCTGGAGAGCAGCCCTGCAGAAAGGGATCTGGGGTGTTGGTTGACAGCAGGCTCAATAGGAGTCAGCAGTGTGCCCTGGCAGCCAAGAGGGCAAACTGGGGTGCATCAAACACAGTATAACCAGCTGGTCAAAAGGGGTGATTATCCTGCTGCATTTAGCATTTTTGCAGCCTCACCTTTAGTATTGTGTGCATTTCTGGGCCCCACAATTTAAGAAGGATGTTAAGGTCCTTGAATGTGTCCAGAGGAGGGGAACAAAGCTGGTGAAAGGGCTGGAAGGCATGTCCTATGAGGAGTGGCTGAGGACTCTGGGTTTGTCTAGTTTGGAGAAAAGGAGGCTGAGGGGCGACCTCATTGCTCTCTATAGCTTCCTGAGGAGGGGAAGTGGAGATGGAGGTGCTGCTCTCTCCTCCCTGGTATCCAGTGATAAGACATGCAGGAATGGTTCAGACCCATTCCAGGGGAGATTTAGACTGGACATTAGGATTTCTTTACCGAGAGGGTGGTCAAACACTGGAACAGGCTGCCTAGAGAGGTGGTCGATGCCCCAAGCTTGTCAGTGTTTAAGAGGCATTTGGACAATGCCCTTAATAATATGCTTTAACTTGGTCAGCCTTGAATTGGTCAAGCAGTTGGACTAGATGATTGTTGTAGGTCCTTTCCAACTGAAATAGTCTATTCTATTTTAAATCCGCATGAAGAATCAAGCCAGGAAGGTGGAGGAAACTTTGCCGTGAAGTAGGGAGAGGGGCCAATCCAAAAGGACTACTTCCAAATTGTTTCATTTCTATGGAGCATAGGAGACACTTCTGTTTCTATAGCTTCTTTAAGTAAGAAAAATTAAAAATATATTCTTCTAGTGTGGCTTAATACTTGAACACTGTTCCCTTAGAAACCAGCATTACTAAGAGGAGAATAAAATGCTGAAGCTTGGCCCTTCAACAAGACTTTTTGTTTTATTAAACCTGGAACTGGACTAGGGGAAAGCATGTCACTGTTTTCTGAATCGCAACAAGGGCTAATGGCAGAGAACACCATAGTACAAGTCACCTTGTTGATTTATGCAGCAGAGTAAAATAAAGAATGTTTAAATATCTTTCTGCTTAGGCTTTAGGAAGGGTTATGACTTCATTCTGAAGATATTTCTGCCTTGTGTTACAGTCCTGTATGGAATGTAAGGTAAGAAAGAGTATGTACAGTGTGGTTAAAAATCAGATATCTAGAGAAAGTGTAGTAACTTTTTTAAGGGGCATTTTATAAATAAAGAGATCATGTGACTTAAAGGAACGTAGAGGGATTTACTAGATAAGGAAAAAATATAATTAATGCTGGAGTTAGTTTAAACTTGTTTCAGAGTTGTCAGGTTAGCTGTTCCAGTGAAACTAAAAATCGTGAAGCAAAGATGTGCAAGAAGGTTAAAAGAAAACATCCTGAAAGGAAACATCAGCAGTATAAAATTAAATGGAAAAAAGATGGAACTGGACGGAGATGTCATTTGCCGTCTACGGAAGTATGAGTGGGAAACATAAGAATAAAGAACACTGGGAGGGAAACACCTGAAGTAAAAACATAGAACGGAAGACTGTTTATCGAGGTAGATGTATAACTATTAGAATACCTTTCCATTGACAAAGTTCAGAATTATTGCTTTCAGTCAGATTTGAATAAAAGATGCAAGGTTGTATGTGTGTGAAGACTGTTTTAATGGGCATAAACTCATTGTGGTTGTCACTAGTTGATGAAGTTTGGGAGTAGACAGTAGGCAAGATGGTGAACACATTTTTTTGTGGTAAAGAGGGAGGCAGGACACTATATATTTATTTATTTTAATTGCAAAACTGAAAGTTCAGAGGAGGTCAGTATCCCCTCCCTCCCCTCCTTAAGGATGGGGGGGGAGAAAGATGTGTCACAGGAATGATTTGTTCAAGATCAATCTGTAGTTGATGATGAAGATGTACCCAAGGGAAGGACCTAAGTATCTACTTCCACTCAGCACGTTACCCGGTAGGCAGCATTGTTTCTAGATAGAAATATGTGGTGGCAATCTGTGCTTGAAACCTTGTTCAAGTTCTGGATTGTGATGGGGCAACGAACCAAGTAGATTCTCCTAGGTGTCAAGGATAGCTTGGACATCTAATGAAATTAGTGTGCAGTTGTATAACTCTGTAAGAATACTTGCCATGTAAACTCAATACACCAGGATTTGGTAGCGGGGGGAGGGGAGCAGGCTGTCTGTGGGTGCAGATGTGACTTCTGTGACAAGACACCAGAAGCTGCCTCTATGTAGGATAGAGTCAGTTCCTGCTGGCTCCAAGACAGACCCACCACTGGTCAAAGCTGAGCCAATCCAGCAGCACCAGTGGTGCCTTTGTGATAACATATTTAAGAAAGAGTAAAAAACACTGTGCAGCAGCTGTGAGAGAAGAGTGAGAGAAACAACCCTGCAGACACCAAGATCGGTGAAGAAGGTGGGAGATGAAGCACTCCAGGCCTCCAGAGCAGAGGTTCCCCTGCAGCCTGTGGAGGACCACACATTGGAGCAGACTCCTGGCAGGAACTGCAGCCTGTAGAGAAGAGCCTATGTAGGAGCAGGTTTTTCTGACAGGATTTGTGGCCCATGGGGGACCTATGCCGCAGCAGTCTGTTCCTGAAGGACTGTACCCTGTGGAAAAGGACCCATGTTGGAGCAGTTGGTGAAGGACTGAATCCTGTGGGAGGGACCCCACATTGCAGCAGGGGAAGAGTGTGAGCAGGAATTACGGCAGAGATGAAGTGTTATGAACTGATTGCAGCCCCCCATTCCCCATCTCCCTGTGCTGCTTAGGGGGGAAGGAGCTACAAGAATCATGAGTGAAGTTGGGCTGGGGGGGTGGGTGGTGGGTAATGTGTTTTTTGTTTTGTCTTTGTTCCTTACCATCCTACTCTATTTTTGATTGGCAATTAATTTAACTTAATTTTCCCCATGTAAGAGTCTGTTTTGCCCATGACAATAACTGGTAAGCAATCTCCCTGTCTTTATCTCAACTCACAAGCTTTTCTATCATATTTCCTCCCCATGTGCTGTTGAGGGGGAGAGTGAGAGTGGCTTGGTGGGCACTTGGTGGCCAGCCAAGATCAACCTGCCACACCCGGTCAATTATTATAGTGCTTAGGAGCCTTAAAATGCTGTGAAATAGAAAATGATGAAAGGTTCCTGGAGGAGCTTTAATCATGGCCTTGAATTTCCAGAGACTTGGACCAGTATAGGACCTCATGTGAGACTGTTAGAAATTAATAAGAAGCACTAGTGACTTCCAGCTTCACCTGTGCTTGTGTTTATGAGCCTAGTTGGCTCACTTTTGTAAGTCAATGTACAATCTAGTGTTTCTTCTGAATGAGGAAGGTGGAATTCTGAATAGTGAAAGTTGTATTGTTCTTCAGTTCCTTGAGTGATGCTGAGAAAAAGATGCTTGTTAGACATAAACTTTAAAATGCTGAATGGGCCCAAACATTGGTATGCCTTCATAGCAAAGGACAGAAAGCATTGCAATAAGTCTGTTTAAAGAATAGTGGTGTGCGTATCTCAGAAATTATACGTTTTGCTAGAACAGCATAGAAGTTCAGAGTAGACTTTCTAGTTTTGATGTTCCTGAAAAAGAATTGCTGGCAGTGAGCCACAAACTCTAAAATTTTAAGCTGTTAGGATGCTTTATGATTTGTATTGTGTGGAAGCATGTTGTTTCCTCACTATCCCTGCCATTTTCAAGGGGTTAGACTAGGCAAAGAAAGTAATGTGATTTTCCTGGAAAATTGTATTAAGAACTTATAATTGTGTTACTTCTGTTTAAGTCCCCAGTGTAAGTTCAGCTCGGGTGCTTATAGGGTACAAGATCAAAACCTTCCAGCTACCTTTTGCAAAAACATAAGTTTCTTACATGAAGTTCAGCTTTAAAATGCAAAGTCTGAGGTCTGGATAGGTTGACTAGAATTCAGCTTGGGGCTTTACCAGTCTTAAACTATTAGAAGATGATCCATTTAGTCTTTTGTGTCTTGCTACATCAAGTAGTGATAGCTGTGTTGATGGTGTTAGATGTTGACAACTGGGCATCAAATCAAATCCTTTGTAATCTACATCATCACCTGTATGTGTTCATGGCTTTGGTATGTGGTATCAACAACAGAATGTCCAGCTACTGCTGGATGAATTAACTGAATCCCTGCAATGGGGTTTCTGTCAGACCCAGCAGAGTGTTTCTGATTCTCAAGTGCTTGCCCAGCAAGCACTACTTAGCTCTGTAGCTGAACACTGGGAAACGGATGAATTTGTATGAAGAAAAGCAGAGAACATGCTGTTTCTTGCTACTGGACCTGGGTATACTCTGAGATATTTCAAAAAAGTTGAAATATTGATGTACTATATGGAAGTCATTGGCAACTTTTTCCAGGCTCTGAGAAATTTACATTTTACTCTAGCAAACATGACTCTTGTGCTGCCTTTTTGTTGAAGGAGGGAGGTTTCTGTTAGAGAGTTCTAAGTAAGGTAAATAGAAATTCTAATTGTTGGGATTGGATCGCTCCATTCAGTAAAGCAGGACAAAAGATGGTGTTTGACAAAATGCTAGAGTCTATATGAACGATGTAGTTATATTATTATATGTCTTTATCTGAGTATTTACAAAGGGGGGGAGATGTAAAAAAGTATGCATTGTTTCTTTATGTTTTTGGCAGGGTGCCTAGTCAGAGGGCTTGGGAAGCTTTTTAGTTAGAAAATGTGAAGCAAAACGGAAGATGCGGTAGCTTTAAGGGTAATACTATTCTGAATAATAAAGCTTAAATATTGGTGTTGAAGCATTCAGTTTCTTCAACTTTTTAGTTCAAATATTAGTGTGAAATCAGCATATTACTTGTATGATATCAACATTTTTAGTTTACATAAATTGAAATAAGGTTGTACTTGTATGTAAATTAGTGTTGTTAAAATTCCTCTGTCTTCTGTGTACCTTCTTAAAGTAATATGTCTCCTTGGTCTATAAGGGTAAATTGTTACTTTTAGTTCCGAATCAGCTCCTTGAAATACCGGTTTGTTTTTTTTCTGAGGAATACTAGTGTTTTTTCTTGAATGAGTGCCAGGAGGTTTGCAACCAGAGAGAAGAATGCGCTAGTTCTGTGGTCAATGAAGCACTGAGATTGTCAGATGTCCTAAAGCCATTTCCTTTAGGAAATACTATAGTTTCCAAATACCCTTAGGCTTGAAATCTGATTTAGTATGCCATCAAGTCCCTTTTAGAGAGTGTTCTGAGCCGAAACATCATCTTAGTGCTCTTCCTCTACAAGCAGTGAAGGGAACTTTTCCTGGAGTGATGCAATTTAGTATGAACTTAGCATGGTTTGTTAAATTTTCATGGTCAGTTTGGCTCATGTTAATTGCTAAATTAGCAGTTTAAGAGAGGCTGTTACTCTGGTAGTCAAGAAGTGCTGAAGTATTGAAACTGGTAGGTAACGTCTCACTCATTTTGCTTCACTGAAATTTCCCCTTATTGTTAAACGTTGGTTCAGCTATGGCACCAATATCAACATATGGAGTGCTGGTGTCACCGAGGCATTTTAAATTACAATATTTAACATAGTTTTGCTGTGAGTATGGCTATGAGAGCACAGTGCATCTACAGTGATCTTATCTGTAGTACAGGCTCACCTATGGTAAAAACAAGGATGGGGGGAAAAGTGATGGTTCAGCAGCACCATTAGACTTTGCTCTTTCTGAATATTAGAAAGTTATGTTGTTTGCTAGTGAAAATTGTCTGTCTATCCTTTTGGAAGTCGAGTCATTGAACAACTTTAGAATACGGGCATATGTGCTTTGTGCAGAATTAAAATGTTTATTTTGATTAAATAACTAATGAATTTGACAGTGATTATATGCACATAGGCGTATATATAAAGAGGTTATATAAATAAAATAAGGAGCTATGCTGCTTGAAAATAATCCCTCCTAAAACATCATCTCTTTACAGATTTGTATTATGGCGGAGAAGCTTTCTCTGTAGAGCAGCCACAGTCCTTTACTTGTCCTTATTGTGGAAAGATGGGTTACACGGAAACATCTCTTCAAGAACATGTTGCTTCTGAACATGCAGAAACATCAACAGAGGTGGTAAGCCACTTCAGCACTTGTTTTTTTTCAATGAAAGTATATGAAAATTGCCAGAAAATGAGTATTATTTTTTTTCTTGAAATATGTGTTTATTTAAATGCTGATTAGGAAGATACGTACCATACGTACATACACACTATGCTGGTGTTTTCCTTCTTGACTCCTTGAGCTACTAACAGTCCACAATTCAATGATCCTACATCTGCCTACAACATCACTTTTACCCCTCTACAGGCTTTCTCACAGCTTGCTCTCAGCAGTCTGAGTCAAGGTTATGCAGGTATGCAGGCCACTAAATCTTGGTGTTACAGAGAGGGTTAAACACTTGTAAAAATAAATAGCTTTTAAAATATATTGACTTTTTATAAAGTGGCCCTTGCTGCTTCCCTTTACCCTACCACTTGATTTTCCTGATGATTTCAACAGTACTACTGCATAGTAGAGCAATTATATACTGTATAATAGACTACTGGAACAATTGTTTTGCTTCTGGTTTTGTCAGTAAGCATTCTGATCTCCTCAAGTTTTTATATCTAGATGTTACTGTTGCTTGTGTCAGGAGATCTGAAATTTTTCTGAAATGCGAGGTAACTTCTTTGCTATGTAAACAATAAAATAATAACTAACTTGGATTTTGATAGTATTAGAAATGGTTTGTTCTTAACCTTCATTACAATGTTGAGAAACTACATGTTTGCACTGCTTAGTGTCCAGACTGCTTTCTTTTTAGAAAAGTCTGTAGCCCTGTTTTTAGATTTCCCTTTATGGTGCAGGGGTATGTTTTGTATTTATTTTTAAAGCCCACTTCACTAATTCAACAGTTGTGTGTTAAATTTTTGACCAAGAAGTTTGGGTATCTTTCCAGCAGTAGGGAATATATTCATGTTTGTGCGTGAATACTGTTTATGCCTGAGGAATATATGATTATAGAAGGACATTCAGGGAACTGTTGTCTAGTTCTTTTTTGCTGTAGATTGCTATAAAAATGTGCATGCTTGAGGAAAATTATTAAAATCTTAAAAAATTGTGGAGAAACGACTCATGATTTTGAACTTGTTTGTTCTGACCTTTAAGCTCTCTTCACTTTTTGAGAAGTTATGTGAGAGAAGGAGAATCTCTCTCCTTAGAGCCTGCTAAGGGCCTTATGTGAAGGAGTAGCAGAGGAGGTAAAATTGGTCAACCTGTTTCGAGACTCAAAGGTGTTCCGTTCTTCCCTAAGAACGTATGAACTATTGGCGTATATTTACTTATTTTTAGAACTAAAAACTCAGTAATTATTATTTCTCTGTTAAATGATCAAAGATAATGGTCAGCAATACAGGGCAAGTGCAGATGGATGTGGCTGGCATTATGATGATTGTCACTGTTGCTATTAGGTTTCAGTAGGGTGGAGTGATTAACAAATAAAATACAGCATTCAGGTAGAAGTTTTTTAGAATTGCAGCTCAGAAAATTGTAAGAAGAGCCATTGCATTTCATACTTGAATCAAGTTTCAGAACGAAGGCATCAGTTTTCTGCTACTCTGTCACAATTAGTGGATACGTTCTGTATTTAGTAAGGCAGCGACTAGACCGACCAAGCTGCTCTATCTCACCTCCCTCCCCAGCAACAGGATGGGTAGAAAATATGGCGAAAAGCTCATAAGTCAAGATAAGGACGGGGATGTTACTCAGCAATTACCATCATGGGCAAAACAGATGTGACTTGGGGAAATTAGTTTAATTTATTGTCCATTAAACAGAGGAGGACAATGAGAAATAAGAACAAACCTAAAAACACTTTCCCCCCACCCCTCCCTTCTTCCAAGGCTCAACTTCACTCCCAACTCTTCTACTTCCTTCTCTCTCACTGAGCAGTACAGGGGGATGGGGAATGGGGGTTGTGGTCAGTTCATCACACGTTGTCTGTTGCTCCTTCCTCCTCACACTCTTCTGCTCCAGTGTGAGGTCCCTCCCATAGGATACAGTCCTTCATTAACTGCTCCAGCATGGGTCCTTCCCACAGGCTGCAGTTCTTCAGTAATAAACTGTTTCTGTGTGCGTCCCCCATGGGGTCACAGTTCCTGCCAGAAAATCTGCTCCTGCGTGGGCTCCTCTCTGTGGGCTGCAGCTTCCTTCAGGGTACATCTACATCCTCTGGTGTGGGGTCCTCCACGGACTGCAGTGTGGATATGTGCTCTGATGTGGTCCTCCATGGGCTGCAGGAGGGCAACCTCTGTCACCATGGTCTTTCTCCACAGGCTGCAGGGGAATCTTTGTTTTCTGGAGTACCTCTTTCCCCTCCTTCACTGACCTTGGTGTCTGCAGGGTTGTTTTTCTCACATTTCCTCACTCCTCTATCGCAGCTCCTGCTGTGCAGCTTTTTCACCCTCTCTTAAATCTGTTATCTGAGAGGCACTACCACCATCACAAATGAGCTCAACTTTGGCCAGGACGGTTCTGTCTTGGAGCTGACTGGAACTGGCTCTGTTGTCCATGGGGGCAGCTTCTGGTGTTTTTTCAAACCAAAAAGAGTCTTTAACATGTACAGCAAAAAAGGGAGCATGGCACAGATCAGATAAACTAATATCAAGAACAGATAAGTTAATATCGTGGACAACAATGGTTAAACAGCTACAATAATTATATATTCCCTATAATATGCTCTGATCAAATCAGTCATTGTCTCAAACCCTTTGAGTCCCACGTTGAGTGCCAAAAATGCTGGTTGTGGTTTGACCCCGGCTGGCAACTAAGCACCACATAGCTGCTTGCTCACTTCCCCCCTGCCCCTAGTGGGATGGGGAGGAGAATAAGAAGGGTAAAAGTGCAAAACCTTGTGGGTTGAGATAACGACAGTTTCATAAGGAAAGCAAAAGCTGCCTATGCAAGCAAAGCAAAATAAGGAATTCATTCACTCCTTCCCATTGGCAGGCAGATTTTTAGCCATCTCCAGGAAAGCAGGGCTCCATCAAGTGTAGTGGTTACTTAGGAAGACAAACACCATAACTCTGAACATCCCCCCCTTCTTTCTTCCTCGTATTTTTTTATTGCTGAGCACAATGGCATTTGGTATGGAATATTCCTTTGGCAAGTTGGGATCAGCTGTCCCAGCTGCGTCCTCTGAACTTCTTGTACCTCCCCAGTCTATCTGCTGTTGTGGTAGTGTGAAAGACAGAAGAGGTCTTGATGCTGTGTGAGAGCTGTTCAGCAGTAGCTGAATGTTGGTGTGGTGTTGACGCTCTTTTGGGCACAAAACCAAAGCATAGCACTATATGGGCTGCTATGAAGAAATTTAACTCTATCCCAGCCAAAGCCAGTATACTTATATAAATGGTGGTAATAAGAGAACAGATCTAGAAACTGTCAAGTCAACTGTGATGATTGGAGCCTAACTGGCTTAATGCTTTTTAATCATCTCTTGGATTTCATTCAAAGTAATATGGTGATGTGTTAATTTTAAGGGATGTTAAGAGTGTGGCTGCCTTCTCCAGCCCAGGACTCTCTTCTGCTTAGCTGCTGAAGCCCAGCCTGGGGCCTCTGCCTAGGTTGAGGAATGCAGCTGCCATTTTCCCATTTGCAGGTTCAACCAGTAGTGAAGCTGAGCATGTATTCCAGAGACCTATACACACACAGAGGACACTGATATGGCCCATCACACAGACAATCACAGACATGGTGCTGCCTTCAAAAGCATCTGCGTGTAGGACTTGTATAAACCATAAGTACAGGCAGCCTAGTCCCCTTCTTCCTCTTCAGCTGGTAGAGATAAAAGGTCACTAGTGAAGGTATACACATGATGCTCTCTAGATTCACAAGCACTCGTGCATTCACTGTGATCCCTCAAGTACTGGCATGCCCCTCTTTGTCTGTCCAGTACCCCTGCCTGGATCCCAGGCACTTCACAGGCATTCCACATTTGCAAGTCCCTCTGGGCATACCAGCACAGACCCTTGCCTGCTTCATGTTCCTGCCTATACTGCCCTACTCATTAACTAATCCATCTTGAAGTTTGCTGGCTAATACACATGTACACCAGGTTTGAGGAAGATGCAGACGCCCACCCTCCCTTTCCCCCAGCAACTGGCACCAGACACCACATGGACTGTTACTGGTGGTCCACTGGTGCTGGGCCCTTCACTCATGCTGGTCCCACCCCTATTAGCTGGTTTTTGGGACACACACCATTCCTGCCCCAGTGGCTGGAGGCAGAGACCATGACTCGTTCTAATAGCTGATGTTAAGATCCTACTCAGTCCAGTATCTGACACCGCAGGCCAGGGGTGCCTATACCCCTGGTCTGACTGGAGTAGCTGGCACCAAATCTGCTTATGACAGCCCTCCTTAATAGCTAGTGCTCCAGGTGCAAAGTTTGTAGTGCTCACCCTGGGTCTAGAGAGCTATGGCCCCTCCAACTACTGATGCTAGGACCCTCACTTGTTCTAATAGCTGATACCGCAGGTCACAGTCTGACTCCAGTAGCTGGCACCAAATTTCATTCACACATACACAGGTTTTACCAGTAGCTGGTACTTAGTCCTTGCAGTATACGTACGCATGGGATAGGGAGTGAGATTATGCAGAGAGATTAAGATGATATAAGAAGACAGGACAGACTGTGGTGATCAGGCTCAACCAGACAAACATATCGACCAGCTCTGTTTTACATGTGACTGGCCCACTTTATACTCCTTTCTGTCTACCCCATTCCTTTGTTCCTCCCTGCTCTTTCTTCCCCCTGCACGTGTCTCTATCGATTTGTATAATTCTGTTGATTCTCTCGCCCCTCCCAGTCTGGTGTCTGGGGTCTCCCCCCTAGTTTATAGTCTTATCAGTTACAAAGTCCAGGTTGATCTCCCTGGAAGAGTAGTTAAGACCTAACATACTGTGTAGAAGTTTCTCCTTTCTGGCTTATTAACCTGTGATCTGTCAAACTTTAAGGCTGCTCTGCAAAACTGTTGCAAAGGACTTTTAAGGCACACTTCTCTCAAGTGGATGCAAAGTCATTGGGAGGAAAAATAAAAACAATAAATGAAGGTTGCTATAGCAGTAAGTGTCCCTAGACTTTTTTTAAATGTGTGTTTAGGCTTAAGAAAAAACCAAAGCTATAATGCTATCTCCCAAAACACTCAGTAGGAATAAGGAGTTTCTCTTCTCTGCCAAATCTCTACTTGTATGTTACCTCAGTAGGTGGTCTCAGTGGTGATACTTTAATGAATATTCACATCTAGTTTCATTCTCCTCCCCACACTTCTCTGGTGAGATGAATGAAAAGTTGCTTGGGGATTCAAAGAGCAGTAAATGAACTTGATAGTGTTATATGTAGGAATATACAAGCAGTAATCCTGTGTAACCAGACCTACTGTCTGTGCTGGAATTGACATATAAAGACAAGTTTGAAAGCCGAAACATTGCAGACAGGATTTGAAAATTTTACTTTTTTGTTTCCATGGTAGTATTAAAAGCATAATTACAAAGAAAAGTGGTTCTTTAAAAGATACTGAAATTAACAGCTTCATTTGAACACACTCACTGTTTTAAACCCATGGATGTTTAGATATAGGATTAGAATGTGATATTTAAAGTATAAGAGTCCATGTCAAGTAATCAACTCTGAATTATGTGTTTTGCAATTTGTGTAAAGTTGGTTGTGTTTGGGTTTTTTTTCCGCTTTGTTTCAGATCTGTCCAATATGTGCAGCATTACCTGGAGGTGATCCTAATCATGTCACAGATGACTTTGCAGCTCATCTTACACTGGAACACAGAGCTCCTAGAGATTTAATATCCTTTCTGAAGTTGTGGGAAAAGAGATAGACTGTTCCTTATGATAGCTGTAACTGCTTGTTTTGACTTCTATAGTCAAGTGGCTACATCAGTTTTGCTTGTTTTTTAGAATTGATGTTTATTTATAGGGGATCTGTAGGTCTGAATTTTTTATATTTATATATTATATATTTATATCTATCAGACTGTGAATGGGCTTTAGGTGTAACTTGACAATGTGGGGGTGTGTTTTATTCCTGATAGCAAAATCTTTTAAAGATGTTTTTGATGCCCAGCTGCTTCTTTCTGCACTGCAGTTTTTACCCTTCTTGGTCATTAGTTCTGATGCCATTTTGTGTATGGAAAAGCAGCAATCCAGATGTATAATAGTGTCTTATAGATAATTACAAGACTGAAAGCAGTAAATTTCACCGGAAGCAGACCTGTTAGAATGCTTTGGACTTTGAAATGGAGTGATTTTAAGTGTTTGATTAGTTTTATCACTGTAGTTCAATAGGGTGTTTTCAGACTGTTATTTATTGCCTTTTTTAAAGCTATAACTAGAAGAGCTATCAGAAGACTTCCTAGGGATTAAGGCTGTCTTTCAGTTATCTGCAGATTGTAGGGATGTAACTACTCTCAATGACTGAAGAGCTCAAACCATCAGTTTCTTTGCACTTTAAGTTCAGTTTTCTTTTGTGTTACTTGGTTTTAGGAATAGTAATGTGGCTTGTTTTTTGCTGTACAAATACCTACAACATTTCAGAAGGTACTCTTACTTCATGGAAGTACAGACCATCATGCAAAACTCTCATTAGGAGATCTTTATAAATTATTTAGCTTTCTGAATCTTATTTTAAAAAAATATTCCCCTAGTGTAATTTGATAGTGGCTTTTTTGTTCAAGGCTTCTTAGAAGGAGGTTAAAAAAAAAAAACCAGGCGAACAAGTTCATTATATCCACTGCTAGGGACATTAGAGAAAATGGTTTCACAGAATCACAGAATATTCATGGTTGGAAGGGACCTTTGAGATCATCCAGTCCAACCACAAAAAAAAAAAAAAAAAAAAAAAAAAAAAAAAAAAAAAAAACAAAAAAACAAAACACAACAACAAGCCCACACACCACTTTGGTTGTGATCTGTATTTACATTTAAATTTGTTAGCATTTAAATTCTCAGTCCCAATTACACAGTGAAATTAACTTTCTATTGAAGTGGATGAGGTGTTGGATTAGAATTCATGCTTCTGGAGCTGTTCTTCCCCCTCCCACATCAGTGATGTCAGATAACTTTTAATTGGGAAATGTGTGTTTATTACTAGCTACATAAGATCTAGAGAAATCAGAATAATCTCTTCAGTTACTCAGTAAGGCGACAGTGTCAGTCATCACAAAAGTGATGAGGGGAAGCTTTATAAATTGGATCATGTTATAAATAATTATAGAAAATGTATGTGGAAGTTTCTGTACAGCGTTGTTTTAGCAATCAGTGTTGCCAAGTGCACAAAACTTGATAGAGAAAATTTTTCTGGACTAGCTGTTCCATGTTGGGTGCTATTTTATGTCTTCTAAAAGCTAAGACTAAAAAGAAGAAAAAGGGGGAGAGATTTCTCCCCACCCAGTTGCTAGTGGTTTGGGAAAGGATGTTATCTTCTGTGTAGCAGTTAGAAGGGTTTTCTTAAGCTGTTTTAAATGGCTGCACATATTTCTTGTGAAGAATCCTGTGCAGCCATGTCGTGGTTTGGGCCGGATTGGCCAATGACGAGATGACAGATGCTGCAAGATATCACCTTTATCCCTGGAGACTCTGGACAGCTCTTCAAATTCCAGTTTTTCTTAAACAATTTTTAACTGTTTTACTGTTTAAAACATGACTATTCTTGACCATGTAAATTATTCTAGCTTGGTTGTTTTCAGTATATATTTGCAATGAGTTTAATTTCCAAATGCTTTTTTAACCCCAGCACAGTCGGGTGAGACATCAATATACTCTTAACTAGTATTTAAATAATGTTGTTTATCTTAAAAACACTTTGAAAGGTGTAGTTAGTAAGCTACTAAGATTCTTTTCTAAATGAGACCAAGGCTGGAATTTTTCAAAGGATTTATATTAAGGGTGTTCCAGTTATGTTATTTCCCAAGTTTACTTTAAAAGAAATCCTGGAATGGGGGCATTTTTCTGTCAGATGTAGCTGTGGAAAGCTTCCCAAACTGCATGAGAGCAGTAGTCAATCAGTAAAATATTAGTGACAGAACACTGTCACTACCAGTATCCAATATCAATAGATTCAAAGGAGGAACAAACCAATCTATGCTAGACACCTATATTCTGTCCCAAGGGAGAAATTTTTCCCCCTCCTAAACCCTGCAAATGAAATGTTTTATGCTTTACAGCATAATAGATTTGAAAGAAGTCTAATAATTTTTCTGTCTTAAATTTCTCAACTCAGTGATATCATGAGGAAAGGAATTCTACACCATAATCGTATGTTGTGGAATAAGTACATTAGGCACCATTCTGACACAAATAATAGATTTTATATAAGTGATAAACATCGTATTTTTTAAAATAAAATTGGAGATAACATGAGCTAAAGCTACTAATTAAAAACTGGAAAAATAAGATATGTCCAAGTACATTATTTCCTAGCTTAGTAGTTAATTGCACTAGTGCTTCTTAAGATAAAAGGAAGCTTTAGCAAGACTGTCTTGGGAGAACTCATATATTAACACTGTTCTGGAAAAGATCATCTTTAAATGATTTTTGATAGTCTCAGTATTTATGAAAAAGCTTGTATTTCATGTCATAGCTTTTATAGACATCTAAGAAACATGGGAAATAAAGTGAAATGGCTTGTTTCCATAGTTTGGAGCAAATGGATTTTGCATGGAGAAAGAGAGGGCAGATGAAGTAAAGGGATATGAGAGAAGTGCTGAATCCTCTGTTGACCTGCAATTCCTTGGAGACTGGAGTGGGTGAAACTTCCTTGGATAAAAGTATAAAATGCAATAATTACTGTGTGTTCTTGGTAAGAATGGCAATAAAACTTTGTAGATTATTTTCAGTATTTAAATACCCTTCTTTCCCAATTTTGATGTTAAAATCCTTATGTCTGATTAATGTGTTCTGCTGAATATACATCATCAGTTTAAATTACCTAGTAGAGAACTTTGATCCAGAAGGCAGGAAACCCATCCTGACATTTTTTTAGACATGATAAAAAGCCTAGGAAAGATGAATTTGGTGCAAGCAGCCCTGGGTGCCTTAGGTTCAGATCTATGGGTCTGACTGGCACCATAGCTATGATTAACGCTTATAAAGTTGAATCATTGTTTTATGAATGAGTAGTGTGTTGCCTGATTATTCCACTTAGTAAATGTTTTTGCTGTTTAATACTTGATAGCAAAAGACTTTTCTTAACTGCTTGGTTATGATGAATCTAGTGGCGTTCGGCACGTACGTAGAATGTTTCACCCAGGCCGGGGTTTGGGAGGCCCCCGTGCACGTAGATCAAACATGCACTTTACTAGCAGTTCCACTGGTGGACTTTCATCTTCTCAGAGTTCATATTCTCCAAGCAATAGAGAAACCATGGATCCTATAGCTGGTAAGAGCTGTAACCACTGAGTTTAACTCAGAGTCCTTAAATAGACTTTGAAACAAAATCCAAGATGATAATAGTTGCCTTGTTTTTCTGTGTTTTGAAAAAAACCAACTTACTAATGTCATAATTGATGGGTGTTTACTGATGAAAAGTATCCTTAATTGGGTTGCCTACAGGGACTGAACCTGGAACTTCTGAAATGAAAAACACTGTCCCTTTAGCTTGTGCTTTTAAATTTAGAGGCTTCTAGGATCATTTCCATGACTGGCATGTCCACAGGTGGTATCAAAGAATGGTTGAGAATGGAAGGGACATTTCAAGATCACCTAGTCCAACACCACCCCCCAAAGCAGGGCCACCTAGAGCAGGTTGCCCAGGACCATGTCTAGTCAGATTTTTAATATCTCAACGGATGGACTCCAAAACCTCTCTGGGCAACCTGTTACAATGTTTGACCACCCTCACAGTAAAAAGTGTTTTCTTGTGTTCAGATGGATTTCATTTGTTTTAATTTGTGCCCATTGCCTCTTGCCCTGTCAGTGGGCAGTACAGAGAAGAATCTGGCTCCCTTTCCTTCATTCCCTCCCATCAGGTATTTATATACACTGATAAGATTCCTCCCCCTTGAGCCTTTTCTTTTCTAGGCTGAAGAGTCCCAGGTCTCTTAGCCTCTCCTCATATGGTACGTATGTATATATTTTTAAATGTAACTGTTTCTAACCACTATTACCTACTTCAATGCATCTCACTTTAATTTGCTGTGTGCATAGAGGTTAGAGATGAATCTTTTGGTTTTTGGTTTTTTGGTTTTTTTAGCACAAACCAAGTGCTGTACTTCATTAAGACAAAATTGATTCAATGGGAAGATTACTGATTGAAATTTAAAATGTGCTCAGTTTACTTTCAGATTACAGTTTGGATGACAGGCTTGCTGATTTTTAGGAGGTCTTTTAACTTCTTTTTAAAATTCTTAAATAACTGTATTTTAATAAGCATTTTATATAGAGCTGAGTGACAGCCTGGCCTTAAGGTTGTGTAAGGGGGCAAGGTAAGCCTGAATTCAACCTTGAGCTGAATGACACAAGTAACTCACAAGATGAAGGAGACTGAACTCTTGTCTCTGCTCAGGGGAGAAGAAAGAATCTTCCTCTAAAATGCCTCTGTGTAACAGATATGATGCTCTGGGGTTGGAGAATAAAGAGTATGAGTAACAGACAGGATCCAGGAAAAGCTGACCATGCAAAGTTGATCCAACCACCCAACCGCATTAGAACCAGTGCCACCAGAAAAGCACGTAAGGTATTAGCAATTGGAGATTCCCTGCCGAGAGGCACCAAAGCACCCGTTTGCCATCCAGACAATTTCTCTAGAGAAGTCTGCTGCCTGCCAGGCGCTCGCATTCGTGGCGTCACCGAGAGGCTGCCGAGCCTGGTGGACCCTACAGATTATCATCTACTCCTACTATTCTACGTAGGGTCTAATGATACTGTGACGAGGCAACTTAGAACCATCAAAAGAGACTATCTGTCCCTCAGAGCGATTTTAAAAGGATCTGGAGCACAAGTGGTGTTCTCCATCCTCCCAGTCAGAGGAAAGGGGTTCAGGAAGGAGGAAATTAATTGAACAGGTGAATATTTGGTTGCATGGCTGGTGCCATACTCAAGGTTTTGGTTTCTGTGACCACGGATCTGCCTTTGAGAAGCTGGGTCTCTTGGGAGCTGATGGTCTTCACCAACAAGCTGGCCAGACTTACAAGGAGGGCTTTAAACTAGACTCAGTGGGGGAAGGGGATGGAGTTTTGAGCACCAGACAGGAGCCAGGGGTTGCTAATGTATTAGGAACCAACAGGGAAAACGTCTGTGAAAAGCCTCAAAGTAATTAGGGTATGTTCCTTTAAAAAGGTGACAAGGCTAATAGCCCAGCTGAAGTGCCTCTATGCCAATGCACAAAGAGGAGGAGCTGGAAGCCACTGTGCAGCTAGAAAGCTATGATGTAATAGCTATCACTGAAACATGGTAGGACAAATTGCACAAATGGAGTGCTGCAATCAATGACTATAAACTCTTCAGAAGGGAAAGGCAAGGAAGGAGGGGTTGCCCTCTATCCTATTGTGTGTGTTTTTGTTTTTGTTTTTTTTTTTAAAAAAAGAGACTGCACACAGCTGCTTTTGAAAAACAGTGATGAACAGGTTAAGAGCATATGGTTAAAAATTAGGAGCCAAGCCAACAAAGAAAACCTTGTGGCTGGTGTTTACTACAGGCCACCCGATCAAGGGGAGCCTGTGGACAAAGTGTTCTTGCTTCAACTGCAGGAAGCATCATGCTTGCAGGCTCTGATCCTGCTGGGTGACTTTAGTCACCCTGATGTCTACTGGAAAATTTGGGTAATTTTAAAATCCAGATGATAGCCTGACCAGAGGAGAAATATTAAGCATTACTAGACTTATTACTTACCAACACAGGTCAAGATTGGTGGCAGCCTGAGATGCAGTGATCCATGCCCTGGTGGAATTCACAATCTTGAGGGAAATGGGCCAGGTGAAGAGGAGAGTAAGGACCCTGAATTTTAGGAGAGCAAACTTTCAGTTGTCGAAGGAACTAGTGGATGGGACCCCTTGGGAAACTGCCCTCAGGGACAAAGGAGCAAAAGAGAGCTGGCAGATGTTTAAGGACATTTTTCTTAGAGCACAAGTGCTCTCAATTCCCATGTGCAAGAAACCAGGCAAGGAAAGCAGGAGACCAGTGTGGCTGAGTAAGGAATCCCTGGTCAAACTAAAGTGTATAAAGGAAACGTACAGGCAGTGGAACCAGGGACGTGTATCCTGAGAAGAATATAGGGATGCTGCCTGGATGTGTAGAAATGGGTCCAGGAAAGTTAAGGCACAGCTGGAGCTGAATTTGACAAGGGGTGTGAAGAATAATAAGGGATTCTACAGGTATGTTGGCCAGAAAAGAAAGATTAAAGAAGATGTACGCAGTCCCAATAGATAAGACATGGGAACTAGCGACAACTGACATGGAGAAGGCTGAGGTACTCAACAAATTTTTTTTTGCCTCAGTTTTCAATGGTAA
>KZ508073.1:38342-64060 GCA_002844005.1 Limosa lapponica baueri | reverse complement strand
GTCATCTTCTTACATTCCACATCTCCCACTCTTCTGTCACAGTGGTGCTTGGGTGGCCACTCAGTGAACTAGTCAACTGATTTCTGTCAACATTAGATCCCAATGGCACAAACCCTAGTTCCAGCATAGAGACCAGAAACAAGGAGACTAATGCAGGAAACAGGGCAGCAGTACAAGTTCTGACAGCCAAACACTGTGTCAGACTCAAGTGACCTCATACAACCTGAGAGACATGGCAATAGGAATTTACGTTCTCCACAGCAGTGTGCAAAACATCAGTTACAAAAACAGTATGAGCAAGTCAGAAGACTTACATAGTACAAACAGGCTACTACATCTTTTTAACTGGTTATCACATAAGCAGCAACTGCAACTATAACTGTATTGTGAAGAGGGATCTTGTTCAGCATCTTTCTTCTGGATGCAGGCTGACTTTTCCAGTTTATTGACATTTATTCCCTCCTGGTATCACCATACTCTCTGTCATAAAGGAATGCTACAGGCTTCTAGCTTCTTGAAGCGTTCGTGCTTTTCTTTTTCATCTCTTCCTCAAATTGTTTTAAAAAAAAAATCTTTTTAAAAAGAGACGAAGTTAATTCTTAACTGATGCCAAGCCTGTAATTTGCAGATTTGTTATTTCCCACATTTTAGAACTCTGAAGCACACAAGTTTTGGTTATGTGAAGGTGCAAAACTACGTAAATGTTCTGCAGAAAAGAAAACAAGATCTAAGTAGCATTGGAGATCAAGGACTCAGCAGGAATTAGTGGTCAAACACTGTTGAAGTCTATTGGTAAATTCAGTACCTCTTTTGAGATATTTTTAATCCCTCTGCTGATTTTTCTAAGCACAAATTTTAAAACGTTCATGTACTCCCATCCTTGAAAGGCAGAATTCTAAGTACATCTACTATGGTACCGTTAAAGTATATAGTGTTATTTTTTTGCTTTATTCAAATACAAAGCTGACAATTTTATAGCACTTCAGATTAACAGTTTAAGCAAAAATAAATTATGATCTGAAGGTTAGGTCAGGTAGCATTCTGTGTTATGTTAATGTCCTGGTCCAATGTCCAAACCAGGACAGGTAACCATCTTTCCACAGTGAAAAACTCACTACATTATGTTGAATCCAATACAGCATATTATCCGGTCATTTGAAATATTAAATTAGGGAGGAGATGAAAGCAATCCAACTTGTGTTATTTAAAAATATTTTCATTTATGATATGGCAGTTATACAGCTGTTAAACATTCTAAGATATAAACAGCTGGATTTTTTTTTTTAAATTGTAAGTTTAGCCAGAAATGTAAGGTAATTGTTACATGCTTAAAGCATTCTGTATTTGTGGCAAAAGCTCTTTAGTGTCTTCTCTCACAAACAAAGAAAATTAATTTACTCTTCTGCTCCTGCCACATGTAAAATGCACTAATTTAGGAAGCCATCAGTTAATATTGGCCCTTGACTGGGCTTCAAGCATTCCTTAAGAAGCACATTCAGCACCAGTGGCAGGCAGTGCAGCTGATCCAGCTTAAACAGAAAACAATCGTGGGTCAGAAACAAAAAGCTGCCAACTCAACCATAACAAACCAGAGGGAAGAGCTTAACACGGGAACAATGAAGGGCTGAGGGAAGACAAGCTGATGTTCAGACCGCCACCAGCCACCACTGTTCAGTATTTAAGCCATATACTTTCTAGAACAGAAGTGGCTGAATGAAAAACCCGAAAACAGCAACCAGATCTGTTTCTCTGCAAAAATTTGTTTGCAGTGTCGTAGCTATGTACCTAGTTACACGACTCAGTTAAATTCTTTATACTTGCACATAACTCTGACGTGTAACTGCTCTAATGAAGATCCTTTCTACTTCCTACTTTGTCCTGTCTTCATCTTCATAATATAAAACCTAAGCAATACATTCAGGCTTGAGTGCAAGCGAAGCATTGTAAGGAGATGATAGGTGAGATTTATGTTAATATTTACTTAATCATACCCAATTTACTTTAAAGTTCTAAGTGCCAGACTAGCTCCTTTGAGCATTCCTACTGCACTGATATATAACTGACATACTTGCTCTAATCTTCCCACAATGCATTTGTGTGTATTTAATACTGCTGCTGTGGGCTTCCTGGCATTTCAGTCCTGCTGAGATCAAGGGTACTTTTGATGTCAGGCGATATCTGCCTCTAGATCAAAGGCTGCACTTTGAATATAGCTTTAAAATAAAGTTTCTTACTTCTTATTCTTGTCAAGGGTAAAGTCAACACCTGAAAATAAAAGGAAAGCAAAAAGTTTGAAATTAAGCTGCTTTTTGTCAACTTTACTTTAGAAAACTTTTTGGAATCAGCAGGCAGAAAAGATTCCCAAGCAAAACTATTTCATAGGGTCCCAGTATCCAAAAACCTGTAACAGGAAAACATACTGTACCATCACCTTATTGCAACTATCCATGACAGTAAGCATGTCGTGGTTTCGGCCAAATTTACCAAAAGCAGACTGACAGATGGCCCTCCCCCCCAGAAAAGAAAAGAAAGGAGAGGAAGAGAAGGAAATTTAGAAGTTTAGAATGAACTACTTTAATGAAGTATTAATACTAAAATCAAAAAGAATAATGAAATAGATACAATAGATACAAAACCATATCAAGCTCCCAGGATGATGTCACCAGGAGGCACTGGGGAAGTCCCAGACTGGACTCAGCAATGGATGGGAACTGGGTTCCAGCTCTGGAGTCAGGAACACACAGATTGGGATCAAAGGCAGATCAACAGAGAGTCTTCTTCAGACATCAGCCATTGAAGAAAAAGAGTTGACCCTTTGATCCCTCAGCTTTTATACTGAGCATGGGGCAGGTGGGATGGAATACCCCAGTTGGTCAGGTTTGGGTCACCTGTCTTGTCCACTCCTCCCCACAGGTGTCACCCCTCTACGCTTTTTCCGTTTCCCACCCTCTAACGGGGCAAAAAAAAAAATTGGCTGACCTTGGTTGTTATAATAATAAGCATAAGCAAGAGCCTCTCTGCATACCATTCCTTGGCATGAAGCACAAACATTGGTCTTATCACTCTGAGGACGAGCAGTTTTCTCCACAATATGCCGTTGATTTCAGAGATTTAGAGGAGGCCTAGCTAAGATGTAAAATTACAGAACAGAAAGTTTTTTCTGCTTTACTTCAAACCAGGACAAAGCAACAGGGCCAAGATGCAGAAGAGGATTCATTTAACAGAGCTATCTAATAAAATTAAGATACCTGAAGCCTAACTTCTCTGCAGCAGCAGGGGATGTGGCAGCACGGTAAGACTGCAAGGGGGGATTATTTTAACAACGCAGGATGAACAGGACTAGGGAACTGATCTGGTTTTAATAACTGTGCTCTAGAAGAGGAAAGGATAAGTGATTTTAAACCTGATCTTTGAGAGTCAATGTGTTAAAACGATTGAACCAGTAGAGCTGACAGAGAGCAGCAAGGCATGAAGACACAAAAGCAGGAGCAGACTGCAGAAATAAGCAGGCAGAGCACAGAAACGTTTCACTAAGGGAAGTGGATGAACCTCCTGGAAAGGACTGTAATCCCCACAGCCTCTATGAAAGCAGTGAAGAGCTTCACTTTTTGATAGTTAACAAATATTGCAGCACCCCTAACAGCAGCCTCTCTTCTATTAGGTACAAATGGGTTTCAGTGTGATCAGCTCTATAGGTGAGATATGCTTGCTGATTAGTTCATTTATTCAAATTAATTCATTCAAAGATCCAATTCAGTTTCTCTTGGAAGAGGTGACAATCATCAGCCGAAATAAATCCAAGATGAAGCCAGGGTAAATTCTAAATAAAGTAGCCTTGCTTTACTTGGACAGTAAGGATTCATAACACGTACCCATACTATCACTGACTTCATCATAGGAAAATCATCTAATAAAATACAATAGTCCGAGAAAGGAGTATCACTGTGTTAGGAATGAGAAGATTTCCGTGGAAAGAGTCAAAGCTGAATCATCTGCTGAAAATGAAGAAAAATGACAACATCTGGACACTTAGGAAGGTCCCTGAAGATAAATCAAACTAAAATCTGTTGAAAATGAAAACAGTTGATCAGAAGCTTTAAAATACATCAACTTCACTTGACACTCAGTTACAAATACCCAGCCAAAACTGAGTAAAAGTGAGCAAAATGAGTTGGAAAGAGTATCCAGACTTACATATAATGAGCCCAAAATATTTTCCAGGAAACCAAGGAGACAAGATTTAGGAAGTCTGCAATTGGCTAGCATGAGTGAACTGAGTCAAAAGCCTTGAGCCAGGGGGTATGGAAATCTAGAGAAGGAACTGACGACATCAGCTACTGCAAAAGCCAACTGATGGGACTGGTCTGAACTTGGGCAAAACCGGACACCTGCAGCACAACAGAGTAGAAAAGTGCTGTCAGATGACCAAACTAAGAGATTTCCTGAGAACTGCCTGCTCAGTGGTCTCCAACACCTGCATAATGCTGTCTCTTCTGGCATCACTCTGCATAATATCTAGAAGTCAGTTTGAGTGACAGCTTCCAGCACAGAAGTATCCTAACTATGAAATCAGGAAACGGGAGGCACACTAATGAAATGAAGAGCTCTCATCTACCTCATGTTAAGTATTACAATGAGGGAGGACAAGGTGCTATGGTTAAGTACCAAAATAAGAACGGTGGTCACTACTACCGTGCATATTTTAAGTAATCTGTCAGTCAAATGCAGGCATACAGTTTTTCCTGATCAAATAAGCTTCCTTTTAATTTAAGATTATACCAGAACAATTCTTCAGTGTCAGCACAGTACCAATGACCTAAACATGAACTCAGCAGATTAAGTATGAAACTATGAGATACTGACTTCACCGGCATATAGAGATTTTCTGCAGACTGCTTACTGCTTTCTCCTGTAGCTAGGGAACACAGCACTGATTTGTAAAATCCTTATTAGTTCAAGTTAACATCTAGAATTTCAGTACCTGAAGGGGTGTCAAATTTACATTTGCTAGTACTGGATAATATAATAAATTTCAACCCTTGCCTGGTTTTACCGCATTTCTCCCCTTCAACAACCTCCCCATCCCCCAGCTCACCACTTTTGTGGTCTTACACAGATTTACCTAGGAAAGAAGAAAAGACCTCCAAAGGCCACTACATCCCTCTGTCTCCTCCCAGTGACCACCCCCCAAAATGCTACAGCTCGGGTTCATCCAGAGGGGCAAGACCAAGCCCACAGTACTGCACTTGATGGTTCCAGCCACCCGAGCATGCTGCCAAAGTGCTGCCAGCCCATCACAGCTCCTGCTGCTGCCTTTCTTTTTCCTCCCCTTGAGGTGGTGTTGGGGAAAGACCTCCAGGGAAAACTTAAGATCTTGTTACCGCTGACTCATAAAAAGTATATTCCAGAGCAGGGCTGGTCTGTAGTGCCTTACTGAAAAGAGTGCCAGTTTAGGACACGCTGACCCAAGCATGCTCAAAGTGAGCAGAAATAATGAAACTCAGCACCAAATAAAACACTGGTTCTGTTTTGCAGCATTTACCAACACCTAAAAAATAAAAGCCATTTCCCTGGAAGTCTGCCCAACTTTCTGAGTTCCTCTATCTATCACTGCTTATCTGCTTTGATGTAACTGCTTCATCAGAGCACCTCCAGATCACAGTTGTTACACTTTAGGTTTCCACTCTGAGGAAAGAATTGCACTCCGTTCATTTATGAAACGGTGCATAATTATTCAGTGTCTTACCAAGGGCTGCATTCACAGTTTAATTCCCTCATTAGTATTCCCTGAGCACCCTAAATCCTTTTAGCACTTGTATATGTGCATGCACCAACACTGAGAAACTGTACACTTATATCAACTTTTTAATTTCAGCTTGTTTTCCTGCGTTGCTCTCAGCCGATCTACTGAATTATCCGGTTCTCAAGTACTACTAACTTGCAAATATTGTATAGGAATGAATTTAACACTGTAGTTCGACTACAGTAAAACTTTTGCCACTTCTGCATTCCATTCACCATTAAGTTTCTGGATGTACTTAGCGGGGACCAACAAAAATAAGAAAGATGCAAAACAGACCGGTGAGGGTTTAAAGGAGTGCCACAAAGATGATCAAAGGGCTGGAGAACCTGCCCTATGAGAAAAGACTGAAGGAGTCAGGTCTTTTCTCCTTGGGGAAGAGAAGGCTCAGGGGGACCTCATCGCAGTATTCCAGTACCTAAAGGGCAGCTACAAAGAGGACAGAGGCTCTGTCTTCACAAAGAGCTACATGGAGAAAACAAGGAGGAATAGGTACATGTTGTACTGGGAGACATCTCAATGTAAGACATTTTTTAGTGAGAACAATCATTCATTGGAACAACCTCCCCAGGGACATGGTATAGTCCCCATCACTGGACAGGGTGCTAGATAATCTCATCTAGGCTGCCTTTCTCATGAAAGGTTGGACCAGATCATCTTTCACCCTGGGTTGTTCAATGACCCTAATGACCTCAGAACACTTCATTCACATTCCTGTAGCAGCGTTTCTCAGAAAACTCAACTCCTTTGTTTTCTTCCAGTTCTACTGCCATAGGTTTATTTCAACTTTCAGCATCATCTAAAAATTAGTTTCATAATACCAACCTCTGCAGAAGATACAATAGTTCTGATTAGTTTCCCGCATGTTTATCACTCGCAGTTTGAGGTAGCTATTAGAACCCATTAAAAGTATGATCTCTTCCTCCAGTGCTTATACCTGCTTTTTCCTGCCCAGTCCTTAAGGAAGTTTCCCATTTTACTGAAGTCTACTTGATAGCTTATATTACAAATATTTCAATCTCATCAAATTTTATTCAATAACTAGAAGTTACAGATGTACAGATCTACTGTAAAAAGTTATTTTCTTAAAAATATTAAACTAGCTGAAACAAATCATGTTGATGATATCTCAGTGAATTCCATTCTCTATTTCTCAGCTCTACAGTAAAATTCTCATCCCCTCACCAGCAAGGCCTGAAGCAATTGCCATATCCCATGATGCACAATATGGCCACTAAATAGTTCAAATACCAACATATGAAACAGCAAGCAAAGCTCCTGCCACCACAAGAGGTACTGTTAGCTCATCGGTCAGTACTCTGACATCTCACCAGAGACTGCAGTAACCCTGGCCAGCCCCCACATGCAGGAAATACGCTATCAAGATTTGAGTGATCTTCAAGAGTAACGGACAGAAGTAAAACTTTCCAAACTAAGTCTGAAAATACTGACTGCCCCTGCCTTCAGTTCTGCACAACAGACAGATACTAAAGACCTAGGACTAGTGCAATTAAACTGTTTACATCTACCTTCCAGTCACAAGATTGCAGACTTGCTCTACCCCCTTTGACATAAACTACAGAAATAATCATTCATGTTTACAGCCTCGTTAACATATAGGGACACTTCAAAACAAGTCTAAATATTTCCTCTGTTCACCAAGGATCTCTTATATCCCCCCCCGCCATTTACACCCAAAAAATGGCTTTTATGTAAAAGTTGGTGAAGATCACAAATATCAAGACCAGTTATACATATTTGACAAAAACAGCATGCTTCAATAATGACATGCGATACAGTTAAAAGCTCTCACATGGCATTTCTTCTGTCCCTAGAAAACACAGATGCATTGCCTACAATTTACAGATGGAAATTAAATTCCTTTTCTTAAAAAGAATTCTCAGCCATTGATAGGAAGACTCAATAGGCATACTCACACTGCCAAATAGCTAAAAAATTATCCTAATAAGGTCATACATTCTACAACAAGGACAGTATTACATACCTTGTGCAAGCATGTTAAACTCCAAGAACAGTGCTATGTGATAAAGCTCCATAGCTTCTTCAGCCCTAGTCATGTTGAGTTTTCCTGCTACAAGAGCCTGAACTTCACTTAAACTGCCCACTGAAGGGCTGGAGTGCAAAACTGAGAGGTCCACAACATCTGTATACATACAGTTCAAAATGACCTTAGCGTACTTTTTTGGTATGATAGATTCATCCAATATAATTCTAGTTGGAGTTCGTAGAGTTCTGTCTGTGATTTCTTCACCAGTTCGTATCCTCCTCTGCAGCAAGTGACGAAAAAACGGAGATCGTGATGAAATAATAGCTTTGTGAGCTCTGAGCTCTTCATCTAGACAGTTCTGACTCCCACCAAAAGTTTCAACTAAGTCAGAGTTGGATGAAAAGCTAAGAACGACATCGTAGTAGCACATGTAATCAAACAGTGCACGCATGTCCACATCCAAGGAATTTGGTGTTCCAAATTCTTCACTAAGCTGCACAAGGATATCAACATTTTGGAATCTTGAATCATCCATTCCAAACTCGCCCGTATAAAGGTAGTGTAACAAAGCAGAAAACATAGGCATATCTATGCCAGCTGTGTTAATATCCATTATTATTTCTGCCCCATACTCTGGTGAGGAAGAAAGTAGCGTCTTAAAAAATGGACATCTTGCCGCCAATATCGCACGATGCACAGGAAAACAAGTTTCTTGAAATATTAAGTCTACATCGGTACAATATTTGTACTGATAAAGTTCAGCCATGTCTTTTTGTAGCGTCCTGGCTTCCGGTCTTGCCAAATTAGCTTGTAGATAAAGTTCCTTTAAGGCTGACGTCCCTTCGTATTCTTCTACTAATGCATTAACATCTCTGACATCCCAGCCTGAGAGGAGTTCACGCATCTGCTTGGCATGATCAGCAGATCGGCTAGATTTCCGACGCTTAATGAATTTCTTTTTGAGGGTGGCAAGGCCAGAGGTTTTCTTTTTCTTGTCTTGAGGTTTCTCATGGCCATGGTCAAGGCTATACAGCTTTGATTCACAGCCATAACCTTGATGAGAGTAGGATGATGTCCCTGAAGGCAGAAAGGAAAATTGAACACATTTATTCTTTAAATTTGAAGGACAACACCACCTGAACAGTCACACTGTGTCTTTACAAGTTACACAATTTTTCCTTCTCCTCGGATCAGATAATTTGACAAGCTGGAAACCTGACTGAAGTCCTTTTTTTCCGGCCATTAAGAACAAAAATATTTTTTTTGCAACTACAAAGTTTTGGGTGGTTTGGTTTTTTAAATTTACTCAAGAGCCAAGCAGTGCCAGTCAACTTAGTACAACATGCCTGTCTAAGCGGAGGAGAACACTGTGGTCATAACGTTACAAGTGTCATTGTATTAACTATAACAGGTGAAAAATACAGCATTTAAAAAATGCTTGTATAATCTCAGTGAAACAGTAGCACCTCCCTCCTCCCCCTTCAAAGCATTTTTCAAATTCTGCTGTTCTTGCATTATGTATCATTTTAACAAGAAAAGCATAGTTGGCATCAGACAGTTATCACAGTCACAAGAAAAAAGGAAAAAAGAAAACACAGGGACAAAACATTCAGGAAAATTGAGGATAATGAACTAATTTTCAATGCAAATTTAACAAGAAAGTAAAAATCCTGTCATATGATAATCAAGTAATGCCAAAAGTCAAACACATAAAACAGGCTCCTTTCCAAAGGACCACAGATACTAATTTGTGCATACACCCCATTTAAAAGAGTATGTAGAATGTAAGTTTCACTGTATTATTAAAGATGTCCTTTCAACAGAGCATTATACACTTAAGCTATACATGTAATTATTTTTCCCCCTCAAAAATCATTTATAGGGAAATTATGTTATGACCCAAACATGTCAAAATGAAAAATGGATTCCCCTCAACATTATTTGTGTTACATACCTGACCTGTTTTGCTAAATGAACCTTTGCTGATTGTCAGTTTGAGGATAGCTGCATATACAGTAACACTGATAGCAATTTAGTAAGAACAAGAGGAATTAGGATCTGCATTTCTAGAAGTAATGGAAAAGTGAAGCAATGTTTTCGTAAAAAAAGTAGTTAAAAACTATAGTTTAAACAGAACCATGACTCTCACGTTAAAGGGTTATTTTCTAATTTAACTGTATTTACAGTATTTTCACTCTAAGCCAGATGATGAAAAATCTCAGACATAACACTAGTACACTTGTGTAGCTTCACTATTTGTTGCCTTTTTTGGATCTTTAAGTTCAAAGCACATCCAACTACCAGAGTGTTTGGGGCCTTTTATAACTTGTTCTATCATTGCTCTCTCACAGTTCCGTTTGTTTTGGGTAGATTGGACCTGATGCTATTTTGCTATGCTATTTTGACAATGATGTTATGGACCACTGTCAAAACACAGTGCTTTTAAGTCACCATGTTATTTCATGTAAGTATTTATTGAATTTTGAAAGCCACTGGAGCAATTCAAATTAGACAACTGTAGCAATCTCAGATTTCTGTAAACTGTATTATTATACAATTCCAAGTAACCTTTTACACTGGCTTTTACACCAAGCTAATTAAAACTCCCCCAAATCATGCAACACAATGGTTTTACAGTTCCTCTATTAGTGAAAACTTTGGGAAGGAACTTTGCTGTCTTTGAGTAAACACTTCTAACCATTTTATCCATGCTATATTAAATTTTCTTTGATTAGGCAAAACGTTATTAATCATATTGAAATTTCAAGACATTAAACATTAAAAAAAAATCAACTTATATGAAGAGAACAGCAGTAACCCAAGATAACTTCAACAGAGAGGCTGTGCTGCAAAATGCACCATAAAAACTCCTTCCACATGCTATATGAGATATTACAATAGAAAAGCAGAGATTCAGTCTCCTGCTGATATAGACAAGCCTAGAATTTCTGCTCCATTTAAAGATTATCGATGACGTTTCACAATAAAAGTATAAATACACTTTGGTCACTCTTTAATAATAGATTCTGCTCCAAGAGAACATGCCAGCTCATTTCTATTTTGGATTCCAGTGGCAAATTTGAGTATGCAGAATACTTCCTTACATTCTGCTGAAGAAAAACTAGGACAGCAGAAGTCTCAATTTCTTTCTTCCCGGAAGGCTGCCATGAGGTATTACTTGCACGTGAATTACCACAAGACACTAAAACATTTGTGTAGCTTGAGCTACTTACAAGATTTAACTTCAGAAGTACTGCAAACAGTGCTATTAACCCTTACAAATAGATAAAACACTGCTATAAGAGTGCCACTGCACAACTGCTTTTTGCCAGAGGCAGAAGTGGAGATGCCCCAGCATGGCTCTCTGGGTTCTCAACAGATGGTGGCTTCGCATCCCTCAAAGGAAGAATTTTGAAGAGCCCCTTTCTGACCTGCCTATATTCCTTCACAAGGCAGCAGCATTAGAAATAGGAAACAGAAATTTATTCCGCTCTTCTAGACTAAAAGGTACCAACCTATTAAATGCTGTTAAAAAGCAATAGCTACTTCATGCCCCTAGACCATGCTTTGAACAGATAAATATTTACAAGAAACAGATGACTACCAAGAGGAACTACTTGGGCATTTGACAATGAATAATGATATCTGTCTAATCCTCTCCATACCTACACATTTTAAACTCTAATTAGAGAGCTCTAGTTAAAAATAAACATCTTGAGCAGATGTACCACTCTAGAAAATGGTGTGAAATCCTCCTCCTCCTCAACACTGTAGACAAAACAGCAAGAGATGACTAGTTCAGCCTTTGCTTAAACAAAAGTATTTTTTACAGTAAGAGCATTGCATTATTTTTACTGATTTACCTCCTCTTCATAGAGGGTAAGCAAATTCAGCACTAAGTCAACTAACATGGGAGCTCATCCTATGAAACTACTGTGCTTTCCCTGATAAGCTCTCAGTTTCTAATATTCATCCTACATTTATAATGTAACATGGTGTAGTGCTTCAATGGTAAAGCAGCATGTCCAAAACAAATCCATATGTCAGAATCCAGTTTCCAGAAATAAGGCAACTAATACATATTATGCAGTTATTTTAACTCTACTCCTCATATTTCCAGTTCTACTTTGGGGTAGTAAGTAGATTGAATGCCTTCTACATTAAAAAAACAAATCTGTAAAAGATGATTTAACATTAAAACATCATTCTGACAAGCGATGAAAACCTCAGCTATCAATTTAGGATACATCTATTTTCTACTGAGACAGCTGCACAAACCTATCACCCAAACAAGAGTCAAGATGACAAAGAGCCGAACTCCACAGAGTGGGAAGAACAGACACAGCATTTGTTGTAGACAGCACACTCGTGTAAGTGCCAATATAATATCAGAAGATTTCAGCAAGAATTTTAACCAGACCACTCGTTTGCCTTGCCTAAGATGAGACCGCCACACGCTTTTAGACCTTCCTCAAAAAACAGTCTCTACCACAATTTTCAATAGGTAATGGGGATCAGTAAATTTATTGTAACATACTACCTAATGGGTTTCTATTTTGAATTTAATAATGAAGAGCAGCAACAAAACCTTCTGCATAAGAAGGGGAAAGTTTCCGGGGAATTTAATGAAGCCTTTGGAAATTTTCCCTCTTCAAACTTTCTCAGAAGGTGTTTCAGCATGCAGATCTGCCTCTTCTCAGGTCTGTAAGGGTTTCCCATCATTCAGTATAGAGACAGACAAAAAACACCAAGACATGTAATAAAAGCGTTTTGGCTGTGACTTTAGAAAGCATATATATAAACTGGGGCAAACCTTTTACTACTGTTATGATACAGTTAAAATACATAAAGCCTTAAGGGGGACTTTATAGCACGGATATCCAAGACGTTAGTATCAAGAGTTTTCCCTTGACATGTTACAACAGCACACACAGAATTTTTAGCCCAGAGCACAGGTAACAGTTTGTGGGCTGTCCTCTGCTCAGATCTCCAAAAGTTAGGAGTGTCACAAAAGTGGAGACAAAAGAGAAAAAGTACAAAGCAAGTCAATTTTTCCTCTGCTAAGGATATCACTGTGCTTTCAGTGGCGATTAAGAAAAGAAGTAACACTGAATATCAATAACTACTTATTCAGCGTTGCAAGTCAAGGCATAAAGGAAAAAGTGTTTATAAAGTATTTATGTTATTTACTGCTAAGATCATTCTTCAGACTGTCAGGGTTAGGGTTTTTTTTTGAGCAAGAGTTACCTTCTCAAAAACTGCCTTCTTTTAGATTCATCCCATAACTATTTATTATTTATAGTGTGACAGTACTTAGATCTGCACTGAGGTACTTTTGCTCTAGACTGAAAAGCACACAAAGGTAATACCTGCCCCAGTTATGACTGGGATGAGAAAATAAGTTCTTAAGAGCACTTCAACTCTCATTTCCAGTTAAGCAAGGTCCTAATTTGTAAATAATACTGTTAGGACAATAAGTACCCCCGCTCCCCGTTTACAGGGACAGGAAGAGGACAGGTGAAAAAGTTGTCTTCAGGCTGCTTGTTACTTTAACAGGTTTATTATCAGAGACATCCCTTCTAGCAAAAAGGGAGTAATTCACTCCTGTTAGAGACAATGCCAACACTACAATGAATACTGATGGTCAAGAGTTTTATATGCTCTAACAGTTTCACAGAAAATATAAGGAGGAAGAGTAGGAAACACTAGATATTATGAACAGATAGCAACAGCTCTTAAACCAGGAAAACCAGCATGCATGGTTTAATTATCAAAAACTCCATTTTATTTTATTTTATTTTATTTAAATAACCTGGCATCTGTTTACTAGCAAATGGCAGATCAACTCATGTCATATGTATGCCAAACAGATACTGGACAGTACCAAATTTCACGCACGATTGAGCTTGAATGGATTCAAACTGGTGACCTAAAAAATAAAAGCTCTCCCTAACATTACTGCAAGCAAATCAAATCCAGTGCATTCATAATCCAGCAAGTCATTTATGTAAGTGACAAGATAACTGAAAATCAGTTACCTATGAATGTCTGTTGTGCCTGTGAATTTCCCCCTACCCTTGGGGAACACGAGTGAGGGTAGTTAGATGCATTAGCACCCATTTTCTTCAGTCACTCAGGCATTCCGCCTGCTGGCTCTTCAATGTATAATCCCATAATCCTTTATAAATCTTCAATCCCAGGTCCAGCATTCTGTTCCTCCATTTCTGAAAAACAAAAACACCGATAAGTTACTTTATTATTTTTTGTGGTAGATATTATGTGATTTAGAGGAAACAAACTCAGCCTCCAGCACACAGTATTTTCATAAATTAAAACCTCAAAAATATTTCCAAGATAGCTTTTTATTTGAAGGATTAAACCAAGACCAAAAATACTTTTTTTTTTTTCAAAAATAATTTGTAATTTTCCAAACCATTCACAAATCAGCATGATAAACTGCAATACAGAACAGGATGGCTATCAGAATTTAGCTAAGAAATCTTCAAGTAAGAGTTGGTCTAGACAAGATACGCTCTTTCAACTATACCAAGACTTTCCATAAACTGATGTGTTTACACATTGTTATAAAAATCCCAAATTGAATTATATTGATTGAGAAAGCAGAATAAAACTATCCTGTTGGAGGTTATACCATCACCTGCTTTCAGCTGCATTTTGATATCATATCATTTACGTAGTTCTCATTCAGTCCTACTTTTCAACTTTATACTAGTACCTAGAAGTAGGTTTATAATAGTAAAAATAAGGCCTTTAAGCATTCATCCATTGTTTTGTTAGGCATTTAGCAAGTCAAACCCAAGGAAATTTGAACAAAGGTTCATTGCTCACATATAAGAAGCACATCCTAATGTATTCCTATATTAGCACTGTTAAAATATTAATACTGCAAAACGAAAAGTTACCATAATGAAAAGCTGCCTACCGTCAACAGAACGTGTATGCCCCCATCCAAAACACAAACACTCAGGTAAGAAAGAGTGATACAAAGATAAAGTCTACGCTAAGAATTCTTGAGACTTCATTCAACATTGTTAACATGTAGGCAAGTTCTACTGGGTTGTCACAGGCATACCTATATTTGCTATATGGTCCCAACGTTATCTCCTTTCCGAGTACACCTCTGGCATGTTAAATCAGACAAGTAAGTGCCATGCAAGTGATTCAAGGAAGAAGCAGCACCACTGCAGTCTCTTCTCCCTGCTTTAATAATATGGCTTTTTTCTGGCACAAGGAGTTCAGAAGAGGGATTTACTGTGACACTGGAGAGGTGATAAGTGATTCTAAGTGGAGAGGCACATCTGGCCTCTTCATCACAAAGGCAGTATGCAAAGCAGATTCTGGGGAGCAGAAAGCAAGAGCCAAGCCAGGAAGGAGAAGGCTGCAAACTGCTGTAGGCAGAGGGGTGAGGGGGAACAAATGCCCCAGGGTTTGAGGGCTGGATACGTAAGGAGGACGAGAAGTAGAGAAGAGTTTGGAAACCCGGCTTATAGACATGGGTACATGAAAAGGTAAGACATGGGCAAAGGGCTGAAGCATTGTGGAAGCATGAAAGAGTGCATGACTTCCAACCACCTTAGAACAAGGTTGCTAAAATCAGGCCTTTTGGCATTTGTGGTCTACGACATCAGATGTTTTGAAAAAGAAACCACAACACCTCGCACTAGACATGAGGTACAGGCAGAATGGCTGCTGTAGAGAGCACATAGCCCAGGTGCAGCCTGCTGATCACTAGCCCAGTTCTGCCAAGGCAGGGGACACAACCCTAACACCACAGCAGCTCAGCTGGTACTATACCAGCCAACTTGAGCCAATCTATAGACCTGCAAATGCAGAAAGGGGAGCTCCCACACTTGCCCTCCCGAGCTAGGTGGCAAAGACTCCTCAATTGCACATAACCCGATGCTTTCCTTGAACTTGTCTCTACGCAGATTCAGCTTGCTACGCAGCAGGCAACAGAAAAATAAAATACCTTCCTACGTGAACAGTGAGCCTGCTCGGGATGAAGCCCGAACCAGAGCACACGCAAAACGGGCAACATCACACCAGCAAACACCAGTAAATCTTCTCGGCAAACGCAAGCTGTTGGATCAGTTCTGTCTTAGCCAATGCACGTAACTCATTTTCTTCCTTGTGCAAAAATAAGCTGGCTATTCTAAGACAAACAAATCCGTATGAATGCGGACCTCTTCTCCATACATGAAAAGCTCCACTGACTTAAGAAAAAGCACTTAGAAAATAATTTCATTAAAACAGTGACACTCCAAGTGATTTGCGTACCCACACAGAATATGTTACTTAAACTTGCCATCCATTTCCAGATGGAATTAGTTATATTTCATACAAGCTTTGTGGAGGTAAGAGTCACCTTTCAGTTTGAATGCAAATCCTCTCACAAATAAAGGCTACACAGCTATCCAACAACTTCCCTTTTCTCAGCTAAAATTGGACTTGGTTCATATGGACAGAGTCCTGGAATAATGCCATTGCTATTCCACTTTCCTCTTCTGCGCTCAGCTATGGTGTGATAACTTGACTATTAGATGTCTGCTAATAACTCTTCAGTTCTTCCTGACATGGGGAAGAGTCCAGGAGCTAAGTAAGAGGAAAAAAAAAAGGGGAAAAAAAGCTTTGGTTTTTTTTTTTTTGCTAGCAAGCACTAAATACACATAACCAAGTCTCAGGTTTGAAGTTAATACCTTCCACCTCCTTCTACTCAGCAACAAGCATGCCCCAGAAGACAGAAGGAATGTGATCAAGGAATAAATGCAACTGTTCAATACCATTATTATTCAGTGCTTGAATTTGCAAAACAGCAGGATTTAAATTAACTGAAAAACATAAACACTATAAGAATTCCCTAAAATGTCCTTTATATAAAATAATTTTATCCAGAGCCTTATCACAAGAACACTGTTACATATTAAGCCCAAATGAGCATTGTGCAGAATGAATTCACTCCTAAATTTAAAATATATAACAAGTAATACAGGACAGTGTAAAACCAGTGCCATATAAAAGCTATATACATAAATATATTCATTTATATAAACGATATATGTATATTATGTAAATTTCTGTGAGTAAAACCAAACATAGCAGGTTTCAGTGAAGGAGGAATTCAATGCAGAGTAGGCACTGTGGTCAGCCACTTACAGACACCAAAACTTCCTGTATCTCCTTTCAAATTTAACCACACGCTGCTTGCTCATAGCTGTGCTGGCTGACTCCTGGAGAGGACTTTGCATCTTGAATTCAAACACACTGAAGTTCCTAACAAAGTACATTGTGTCCCATAGGTCAAAACTGATCACAGCTTTAATCCCATTACTGTCCTTAGCCTTATGTATCAACTGAAAGTACAATCTTTGCATTTTTTTTTTATTACATCAATAAATTTTACAAGATATTATGGTATAACCCGTGTTGTATTTCCCAAACAAGTCAAGCTGGCAGCAGTGATGAACTCTGTCCTGGAGGAAGCTCTGCCTGTGTTTGTTCTGGCCCAAATAATTGGTGAACCAGGTAAATTGACCCATGGTAAAACCAACCCAGACAAAAAGTTTAAACAGTATCAGTTACCCAATTGATTTGTTATGGCATCACACGAATACTCGTGCCAGCACAGGTGGAAAAAAGAAAGAGGACCATGGGAAGAAGCTACTAGAGCCAGGATTGCATCTTTTGACAGCAAGGCAAGCTTGAATCACTCATGGATTCAGGTGCTTTTTTTTTGTTTTGTTTGGTTTGCTTTGCTAATGTCAGTTTCAGCCTCTACACTAAACCTAGTCTACCTTCACAGAAGACAGTCTTGCACATAACCTGCTGCATCTAGTAAAATGTAAAAACAGATCTCAGTTACCACATAAAATACCAAATCAAAAATGCTGTTTCCTGTGGTGAAAGGCAGCTGTAGAAGAAGATGAGTGTAAAAATGAGGAAACAACCCCAAATCATAAATTATTAGATTTTTAGCTGCCAAAGGAAAGAAAGATTTCACCTTTCCTTGCAGAAGTTATCCTGCATACCAAAAGCTTCCCTGTTTTAGCTTAGCCAAAGAATTTTTTTCATCTAATTTTAGCCTCAGAATACAGTCATGGAATTTTTTTTTGTTTGTTTTAAAAAATACCATCAGGTGAATTTATTCTTGCCTTTCTGTTAAGGGTTTCTATGCATCCACATAAGCATTGTCAAAAGGAAACTAAACTCAACATCTGCTGACCTACTGAAACAGGATCTCTTGTTGAGAGCAGCAACACACACAGATATGCATTATGTATGTATACATGTACACAAAAAAAAAGTTAAACTACATTAAAGCTTGTTTAAAAAAAGCCTGCACTGCAGATATAGTATATGAAGCATGTTATATGAAACCAGGAAGCCTTAGAAGCTAAAGTTACCATCCCAAATGCTACAAAAAGAACAGAAGTTACTTTCATATTATACTGATACTTAGAGCAGAATAGAGTTTAAAATAAACACAAATCTAGTTAAAACATTTCAGTACCTGAAATAAGCTTCTCAGTCTTTTCAGTACTTGTCACACTGAACCTAAAATCCTAAGAACCTAAGACGACTTGCATCTGAGGTGTCTGGGCTGACAGCCAGGAACTCTTAGATTGGGAATTTTGATTTAACAAAAGGTCTGTGTACAGAATGGACTTTGGGTTACAGTGACACTTTGTTTATAGTCATCACTCAATATAAAGGTTTCATAAAATTTTCTGTACTCCACTGGGATTCAATTCATATAAAGGGCAAGGTGGGGAGTGCTACAACATGTTTTACGATCAAAAAACATTTTACATTTTCCCCTCTAAAATTTTAAGAACTTTTTGTATTTCTTCTGGAGTTGTTGCCGTAAGTTATGAAATAGCATAATACTAAGACCAAAGCAGGAAATCGTATCAAGTACATGCATACTTGTACCGTCATCATTTTTCAGGTTTTACATTTTACTTCACACATTTTAAATTTACTGCAAGTAAACGACAATACAAGTATCACAAGCATACCTTATTCATATTTGCTTACATTTTTTATCTAGACCAAAAATGCTACGAAATTTTGCCCCAGCAGTTCCTTTCAAGTAACAAGGAAGTGGAACTGTAATGCAAGATGAGATGACAACATCCAGCAGTAAATTGGTACATTTGGGGAAGAAAAAAAAAATAATTAAAAAAGTATCAACTTTTAGAAGTGATAACTCCAGTAAGGAAATACTGCAACTGAATTTTAGCAAGGACAAACCTCTTTTCATAGTGACTAGGTAGATAAATAACTAAAAGAGGAAGAACTTGTGAGAACAGACTCCTGTCACTGTCCCCAGGGTACATCCCACCAGTTTGCCTTACCCTTAACCTGCCTCCAATCTGATGCCCAACAGAGAGCCCTGAGCCATCACAAAAGAATTCAGGAATAATCCCATGTTCAGCAGAACGGTTCTACAGCTCCCATCCACCGGGAAGTCTCCAAAGCCAGCCCTGGCCATGCTGGTTGTTATGCAGTAGTGCTACTGGAATCACCAGCCCACAACATCCGAAGGGACAAACACTTAAAAAATTAAGAGAAAGTTGCTTGTGGCTGGACTTCCAACTGTTTGTTCAGATGTGCATTCATTATCCATCTCATTTTCCTATTGTCCTACTGGAGGGGGCCTCTCCAACGAAGAAGAGCTGACAGTAACTGAGTATTACCTGTCCTGACCCTCTTCTTATTCCACGGACAAGGCACTCAAGGGAGGTACTGGCATACTGACAGATTTCTCTAAGGCTAGCAATCTCCAATCTCAAGAGCATACACGCTAAAAGACTGAATGAATATGGGACAGCCTATCTCGAAGAAATCATACAATCAGTAAGTAATTCTCTGTTCAAAGGAAACAACTGAAATTTTGATGGACTAGATGACTATATAGCCTGACACAGGCAAATCCATGCAAAGCCTATTTTGCTTTTTTTTTTTTTTTTTTAAAAATCCAGTCATGCAATCAACCTCTATCATTATTCAAAATTATCTGGATGATACAATAGTAAGATGTAGCTGATACAGCTGAAAGTTTCTGGTTTGAATTAGAACTGTACAAAAATGAGGAACAGATAATGTTCTTCATGATTTGGTTTACAAATCTGTGTTATTTCATGATTTACTACACTGGAAAGAAAGAAAATCCAATAAGCAAAATACTAAAACTTAAGCCACATCAACAGTTACAGGGACAAGAGGGCAAGAAAAAGCAGATATAACTAGATTACAAAAGTGACGGCATTGCTTAGTGCTTTGCTGAGAATCACGTGTTCCAGCTATCACAAAGAACCCTTTCTTAAAGTTAAGCACGAATTTTAAAGCACTTTCTTTTTTCATGAAGTAGTACACTTCTCCATTAAGAAGTCCTTTTAAAATGGAGTCAGCAAAACCTCCACAGTAATCCTGGCTTTTTATTTCTAGATTTGTTTCACAGGACAGAGTTTTAGGAGGGGAAAAAAAAATAATAAAATAAACAACCTGTACCAATTTTCAACATGCCCTCTGAGGAATCAGAGTGAAAGTTAAAAGCACTATATTCAAATAGAGTATAAAGGTGAGTAGTCTTCAAGATATGTACACTTCAGAAAGTGAAAACACTAAGAAGCATTCTGGCATTTGAAAAGACAGGGAATGTATAGGAAAAAACCCTCTTTTCAATGCTGTATTTGCAAATAGTGTTCAAAGCAGGATCTTTGAAGATCAGCAAAGCCATTCACAGTATGATGTGAACGTGTCACACCCTAGAAGCAATGAAGTAATGTCATCAGCAGGGAGTGACAGGTCAAATCACTAAATGCACTGCGGACACATAAATTTATATTCCCCTACAAATAAAAAAAAATTCCAGCACCTATAAAAACCAAACACACAAAGCACATACAGACTAACTGAATTACAGCAGTACAATCCTGCACAGAATAGGAAGTTCCTCCAAAGCAACTTAGATGTTTTCACATACGGGTAAACGAATCTTGATCTCTGTACATCACTGATCCTTCCAGCTGGTTGCAGGTACCCACTAATTTACCAGAAGTCTACTCTGATTGATGATACTCACATGAAAGACTTAACTAATGTTCTTGAGGTTGAATTCAAAAACACTTGTGTTAGCAAAATCAGCAAGAACTCACTTATTGCCCTCCAGGACTCTCTTGAAGTGAAATGACATTACATATTCTTCAATGACTTTCCATTTTTTAGAAGTTCACTTGAAAGAAACATTATCTGATTCAGACACAAAAAGTCATTAAATCTACCTTGTAAGAAAATCAGAGAAACCCTATCGACCAAATCCTTATCAATATCACTGAACAGAGTAATTAGGAATATATCCATTTACATGGAAAATTGGGATAATCATCTTAGCCAATCTAGATAGTCTGACACACTGTGATACATTTTGAAGAGTCTAAAGTTTTTTCAAAAGGCCTCTTCTGAGCAAACAAAAACATGCTTTTATTTTCTAAGAAAGGCAAATCCTTTTTGGTATCATAAATATGTGAACACATCAGTTGGTTAAGACAAACAAGGGAACCTCCAAATTACATTAAAAGTATCTCCAAAAAAGGATCAGAACTTTCAACTAGTTGAATTTCAGCTAAATTCAGCTTCAGATCCTAGGATCCAACACCAGCCTGGCAAGAGCACTCTCCTCCTCCTCTCTCTTTCTCCAGATACCGTCCGCCCTTTATTGTGGCAGTATCCTCAGTCATCTGCTCCCTTCTTCCTCCATGGAAAAGGAAGGAGTGGAACAGAAGTCAGAATTCTCCATGTGAAGCTGTTCCAGTGTATTTCATTGGCTCCCTATTCAAGTATCCCTTATCTGTCAACAGGATTGTTGCTTTCTGTGGAGCAGGGTACACAGTCCTTCCTCTCTGCAGTTTTCACAATTCACATTTTCATTCTATTTTATTTTAGAGTGCCCCCCAAAAATCCCTGTTTCATTGAGAAAGGGAATTCCTCTTGTTGCTCGAGCTGCGACCCAACCACAACACAAGATGCTGTTTTCAATTAGTAAGTCTACTAAGACAAGGAAATCTTGGCTCAAACCCCAACCATATGGATGATCCGTCTCTAGATTTTAGTGCTGCTGCCTTCTCACATCAAGTACCACCTCAGTGGGGTATACCCTACAGTCTCCCTGTACTACAGACATTTTCCTTTTTCTCCAGGCTCAATTATTTCACGGAAAGCTATTTACTCTGAATGAGGATCTAGGAGCTTCCTGTACACAATAGTGCTTCTACATTCACTGAACAGTTACATTCACCACACTTCCTCTCAGAACATGTTTCCTCTAAGAGTATATTGAAGTTACTAATAAGGCAATCCCAGAGACTATGCTCTGTACCTACACTAAGTAAGCAGCACCCATCCTCTTTTATGACTTGCTATTTTCAATTTGCCTTCAAAAAAGCATCCTTTTGATCACACAGTTTCAGTCCTCTTATTAGCTTTCACAGCTTTAAGAGGAACAGCAGTAGTCTCTGGTGAAGACACTGCTTGGTATTTTCCCAACAATAGCTCCAGCATCCCAACGTCAAAGCAGACTAAAAATCTGGGCCCCACATGCTGAGCAGCCTTCCCATATGGGTGAACTCTGTTCATGAATCAGTTTACTGACTACCTCTATCATCCTACTCTGGCTGCAATCAACTCCTCATCCTGCCAGACAGTCGTTTTATCAGTAACAACGTCATCTTGTGGTATTTCTGCTGCTTGGAACCATTACCGACAACATTCCTCATTACCTCAGTGTTTTTGCACAATCCTATTCCTTTCTGCGCAAGCTTCTGAGATGCCTGGTGACAGAATAATACACATCTCATCTACTTCCACTGAAAATCTCTGCCTGCGGCTAAAAAAAAAGCTATTACCAATATTGCCATATATTCAAAACAAATTTCCCTACATCCCCCTCCTTCATATACTTCCATTCTTTTTGTTCTGTACACCACCCACTCCACAGATCCTGTTGTCATCACACAACAGCACATTTCACCCCTGCAGCCTTTTCTCTTCAATGTAACAGAAGTTTGAAGTACCAGTTGCTAGGATCGTCTCTTGCATATTTAAGAGTAGTGGATTCAGCTATTTACAGTAGAAAAACTGGAAGGTGGAACATGGAAAGCTACGGTAAAGAACTCAAAGTAATCTAGTCCACTCCATAAGACATATCAGAAATTTTATTAAAGAAACACTGATTTTCCTTGTTCAAGAAAGCATTAAGTCACAGTCATAAATCTGACAATTCAGCTACAGTTTAAATAGAGTTTCTACAATAACAGTCACAAGCCACGACAAGTCTTGGATCCAACCAAAACACAGTTCCAATGCGGATTCAAAATACATTTGGTGTATGCAAAACCAAGTTGTTCCACTGATACCGTGGTTCCATGCACATTTCTTCAGCAGCAGTGCTCACCTCAGCTACTATCACCATCTTCCCAAAGCTCCACCATCGTGTCAACAACCAAATCACGGTATTCTCTTCTGCAGGATTTTTCTCTCCAATGTAATTAGCTCCTTGTACCAGTTTACCAAATGACCCAAGTAATGTCATCAGAGCAGGAAGGAACAGCAAGAAAAGGCCGCTTGCTCCCCACAGTCAAACACAACACGCAGTTTGATTCATACTCAGTTGGCAGAGCCTTCAAGAAATAAACATTCCCAGTCCCATGCATTCATTCCTACAGCAGAGCTGTCCCCTTCCATTCTAGCAGACATTTGGGAAACCACATAGTCCTGTCAGGGACCTGACTGGACAGTGTTTGTTTTCAGCTGATCCTCTCCCGTGGCTGCAGCAGCCTCAGCCCTTAAGTACAGCATTGCCTCTACGTTCATTCAGTCAACTACCACTTTCAGTGCAAACATCTTAATGTAAGAGGGCAGCTATAAGACCACTCTTGCAATATGCTATTTCTCCTACCTAGCTCTTAAAAATTAACAGTAGGTTAAAGATTACCTTCAAATTGTGTGCAAAGCAAGGGCAGTCCCAGCAGAAACAGACAATTTCCACAGCAAAGGATTCACCACAGCAGTGCTCACTGTATCCAGCTAGCTGAACAGAATCACAGAATGATATGGGGTTGGAAGGGACCTCTGGAGATCAGCTAGTCCAACCCCCTTGCCAGAGCAGGTCCACCTAGAGCAGGTTGGACAGGAATGTGTCCAGGCGGGTTTAGAATGTCTCCAGAGAGGAGACTCCACAACCTCTCCGTTGAGCCTGTTCCAGTGCTCTGTCACCCTCAAAGTAAAGAAGTTCCTCCTCGTGCTTAGATGGAACTTCCTATGTTCAAGTTTGTGCCCATTACCTCTTGTCCTGTCACTGGCCACCACTGAAAAAAAGACTGGCCCCATCCTCTTGACACTCACCCTTTAAGTATTTATAAGCATTGATAAGATCCCCCCTCGCTCTTCTCCAGACTAAAAAGACCCAAGTCCCTCAGCCTTTCCTTGGCCTGTACTTGTGCTCTCTTTCTGTGCAGTTTGTTCCTCCCTTCAACTAGGCCTTGGTTAACAACCCTTCAGACAGCAACCATTACTACTAGAGGGCCATGGGGGTTGTTGGGTTTTTTGAAGGCTTGGAAGATTTTAAATTTGCAGTGACAGAATACACGCCTCTAGGTATTAGTCACATGGGGAAAAAAAATACAAAGCAAAGTTTATGTGTATTTTAATATATTTCCCTCAATCCAGCAAATCCCTACACCAATGGGGAGAAGCTCATTGTGCATGCAGGACCCCCCGCCTCTCAGCTCTTCACATCAGGCCTGATCTGACACCACCACTGAATTTCAAACAAAGAGAGAGCTGCACGTTCCCCTCACTCCGCTGCTCCAGCCAGGGGGTCTTCCTGCTCCCCTCACACTACATACGGATTATATGATCAAGCCATAAGAACAAGTCATTTCAGATGGCTGATCCGTCACCCCACTGCCAGAGGGGGTGACAGGTAACAGACAGGAAAAAGGGAATTCTTGCAGGCTGCTCTGACTGTCAGCTACAAGCAGAACAGGAACCCACAGCTGTCAATATGGAGAGAGCAACTACTGCTATTAAACTGCCTCACGACCCCACAAAGGTATACCCTTGCAGTCATCCTTTTCTTTCGCTCTGAGCTGGGGCCCAGCCTCAACAAGCCACTCTCGCCTGCCCCAGGCACACGGGCACAGTCCTTCACAGCCGACGCTCCACTTTCAGCACCGACACTCCACCTTCTCCCCTCGTCTCCAGACAGCACCCACAGTCTCTCCCAGGCTTACTCTGCTCAGTGGAGCAGGCAGCAATACAAAAACCAAACCGGAAAACTCATCATGCACGGTATTTAATACAACAATCGACTCATTCGAGAGCTTGTAAACTGGTTATGGTCTGCTGCCACCCGGAGCAAGTCTGAAATTCCTGGTCAAACCCACAGGCTCTTTTCCTTTTACTTAGACACTTTTAACGTACAAAAACACAACTAGAATGGTGATCTTACACCTATTTGTATAAATCAGTTACCACTGTATAAATTAAGATTTTAACACTATCTAAAGTTTTTGCACATTTAAAAGATTTCTCCTTTTGTTGGGCTTTTCTCTATGGTCAATTTAACTTCATTAGTTTCTTTAGTTTCATTAGTTAAGAGCCACACTGACTTCAACAAGTAACATTTATATCATAAAATCTGATGCCAAGAAATCTTTCTATGCCATACACTTCAAAGATCTCAGCCATTTTGAAAATGGATATTTTAGTATACACACATAAGAGCATGTCCAGCAGCAAAATACACCGGTACCACAATGCTCCTTCTCACAAGCAAACTTCAGATAGTTCTACAAACTATCAGAACCCTCAAAAGGGACACCAGTAACT
>KZ508073.1:25244-37255 GCA_002844005.1 Limosa lapponica baueri | reverse complement strand
TTTCTTCCAAATTTAAAGCAAGATGAAACTCAGATTCACAAGATGTTTAAATAAGCATTCTCTTTAGTACTGACGATAGCTAGTGCTTAATAAAATTCAGCCTTGATGCAAGTAATGCCCATTCACAAAATGTGACATTTAAAATTTAATTCTCCAGAAAAATAAGTTGGTAGCTAAAAACAGAATGAAGGGAGATGGGAAGGAGAAGAAATGGAAGAAGATCCCTAAGATGGTGGTGGGGAAATATCTAGATCTGCAAAAGCCTGTTAATCCAAACTGGCAAATTTTGAGCCAATAATCAAGTGAGGAACTACACAGTAACAAAATTACTTTATATGTTCTCAGCAGAGAAAATAAAATGTCTTGAGAAACTTACAGTAAGATAAAACACATTTTATTTTCCTTAAAATGGAAAAGCCTTCAGTAGTGTGGCCAGATCTTTTGGAAAGTTTCCTTTAGGATTGTAATTCTGAGTAACATAGTTTTCAGAAGCCTTGCAATTTAATCCTGAAAACCAACTTCAAATATAAATGTCCAGGTTACAGCATCAAAGTTCTTGGTTAAATGCAGTTAAAAGACAAGCAGCTTTGATTCAGTGCAGAAATACATAAAAGAGTCACTTTATCAGGGGTTACCACATCTTCAGGTTTGTGTCTAGAGTACAAAGAACTATTAGAGAGGGGATAATCTTACACCGTATGACAGCCTTACTACACTAGAAGGATATTTTGGCATTTCAAGTCTAAGTGCACATTTCCAGAAGTGTTTACTAAAGGACTAAACCTTGCAGAGATTCTAACGACCAAGTAAGAAGCAGGAGCTACTTTCTGATCCAAATCATGTATCTTTTTGTAAAAAAATAAATAAATATATATTTATCTTTGGCTATACAAAAAAAACCAGCCAAGTTGGGATCTAAGAATCTGAGGCAGTAAACACACATTCTTATCCAAAATCTAGGTAAATTAAATCCCCAAATCACTTAGGAAAATAAACTGGAGAGGAGACAGAGACCTGGTACATTGGGAGAGTAAGGAGACTCACAGTGACACTGACCAGCAGCTCCTCATGCTGTTATATACATTCCTTTGTAAAAATATACATATGTATAAGCTCACCAGTAACAACTCAGTAACTCTCAGGAGCTGAAAAGTACTGACACAGCTCAGATTCTTCCTCATTCAGTGTCAAGGCCATCACTGCACCAAATGATACAAAACTTCCTGTCTCGAGTGTGCATTTTGTCAACTCAACATTTTCTACCATACTAGTGTCTGAAGTACAATAAACAACCCATTTCTAAGACTTCCTAGAAGTACCTCATTACAGACTGAAAAAGGTATCTTAAACTCAAAATGTCAGTATAAGCAATTTGATTGTGTTTCAGTGAGCAGCGGTCACTGCTAGAACGACTTTAAAGAAATCCATGAATCTATTAACATTACCTTCTCTGCCTACATTCTAGGGATTTTACTCACTTCTTGAGACATTTGAAATTGAGATATCCTACATCTTGACTCATCCTGTAATGGGCATCAACCTTTAATATATTCCCATATTTGATTAGTCTGTGATTCATTTTTTTTTAAAATGTATAATACAAAATTCCACTACGTATACGACTACACTGTTCCCTTCTGCAAGATGAAATCTGGTCATTCAGTTAAACATCACAAACGGCTTCAGAGGTAGTTAATCTTACACATATTTTAAGAAACAGACTTCTGGATCTATGAGAGAAAACCTCTAAATGTCTCCACTTGTACAAAATACTTCAGCACAACCTCGTATTTACATGGATGAGCACTATCATTATCATAGCAGCAGAAAGGTTTCAAATAGGACTTTCATCTTCCTAGATGAAGTCAAAGGTCACCAAATCCACAGCAAACCCAGTTCCTCAATTCCAATAGTCAAGGAACAACTTCCCCCCCTTTATATCGAGTCATCATGAGAACAAAGCTAAAGCAGGAGAAGAACAGAAAAGCTGAAAGAATTAGGCAAGCACAAGGCCAGAAAATATTGTCTCATTGCATTCTGATCGGATCTGTTATTTCAGAAGGCTTTTTAGTCAGCTCTCAAGCAACACTTCCAATATTCTTTGAGGGTGGCAGAGCACTGGAACAGGCTCAACGGAGAGGTTGTGGAGTCTCCTCTCTGGAGGCATTCAAAACCCGCCTGGACACATTCCTGTGCAACCTGCTCTAGGCGGACCTGCTTTGGCAAGGGGGTTGGTCTAGCTGATCTCCAGAGGTCCCTTCCAACCCCATATCATTCTGTGACTGGGGTCAGGAGAAATAGTAAAAACAAAACCAAAAAAAACTTTTGTCACTCATACTGATTATTTCTTAAAGCAATTAGATTAACCTACCTGTCACAGAAGTGTTTTACATACTTCATTGCAGTACAGACACCTGGGGTAGCAGATGATGATGAACAAAGCAGCATTCCAATTTCTCACTAATGCAATGTGATCTATCTGGTCACTCAAAAAAAAAACCACTTTAATTTGCATATAAATAGGTATAATATTACTAAGGTTTGATGCTTTCACAAGACTTCTTTATTCTTGCTTTCTGTATCCCAAACCTTGATTCTCAGTGCCAGACTGTAAGAAAGAACAGTCTTCTCTGACCCAAACTAAAGTCTAAAACACACACAAACATATTTTGCAGCTCTACTGATCACACAGAGCTTCTGCAAGTACCAACTCACAAAACAACATGCCCAACTAAAAGACCAAATAGCAGTCACTTATTACATTGCTGTTTCAACCGAATCCTTTGAGTTTAGCAGTTGTTACCATCAGTAGAAGTGTGAAATGGCTTGACAATCATCCTGAAACAGAGTTTTAACAGATCTTGGCCAAGGCTTCCAAATTAGAGAGGAATCTTGGATACCATTAACTAGCTTGATCTCTCTCTAAAGCACTTCCCACCAGATAACACTGAAGATTTGAAGTGATGAAGAATGCCAGGAAGAAGAGATTAATATTAAAAGCTGCATGTTAGCATACTGAAATAATCCTTTATCAAAAAGGACAGAATAGTAACAAAAAGGCTCTTTAAGAAGATGGGGAATGGCAGTAACAGCAGCACTATAAAGGGATTCTTTAAGAGATATTTTAAGAAATTAAATTCTATCCTTTACAATTTGTTATAGTGGACTGGAAACAAGATATGATAGGCAAGAAGAAAAAAAAAAAATTCAGTCTTTTGAATACAGGAAGAACTGAGCATACAATGAAGTTTGAGTGTCATACAAAACATAAAGTATGACCACTGAATTCAGTCAAGATTTAAGGATAAAGATCAAATAGGATTTACAAAATTATCAGACATTTATACAGATAACAGCTACTGTTAGAATGTCAAGTTGGAAAAATAAAGCAAGACTTCCAGAAGATGTTTCTGAAACTTAAAAACTGATTTAGGAAGATGTTACCTCCAAATGTTACACGTTAACACTTTACTGAAAGTTTATTCTTCTTAGTCAGTTTTGTCTGCTGTAAAATTTTTTGCATGATTTATTCCGCTGGTATAACATCATAATTCCTATTTTTCATTTAGAGAAGTAGTTTAAACACACTGATGACAGAAAAATCCCCAACATGCTGGACATGTGTCTGCAAGCCCACCAGTTGTTAAAGGACATATTCAGTAGGGTTGGATGTAACCTTGCGCAACACTTACACCCAATGGAGCAATCAAATCAGATTTAAATTTAACTAAGTATATAGTTATGTATGTACTTCAACACACTTTAGGCAACACAGTCCCACCCCCACATCCCCTTTACCTACCTGACCCTGCCTCTACACTGTGCCAGCAAACAAACTTTCCATAGCAATGTGATGACCCAGATCAGGGACCTGATCTGAAGTTATTTTGTGTTTTAGTGGTTTATTTTCCAGACAGATTAGTTTCCTGCAATGCTTCAGAACGAAGTTGTGTAAACAGCTCTACCAACACAGCTGAGGGGACTGTGCAAGAAGCAGGAAAAAACAGCTTTTGCCACTAAGCATCTATGAAGAACCTCAAGGCCATCATTACACAGCAAGAAAGCTATCTGCCATAGTCCCAAGGACAGGGAAATGACTTCAGATTCCCTTTAGTTTCAGGTAACCCTCTGCCATGATCCAATTGCTTTGCTTGAACATTGGAAACTAAACCACCACAGACACATATGATGGTGACAGCAAAATGTTAAAGCTTTACAGAACTTCAGATAGTTCATTCATGTAAGGCATGAATAAGTGTTGCATATGCCATCATTGATATTCAACTCCTTCCTATCCATTTTTCCTCTTGCCCATTTCTACTCTCCCCAGCCCACAATCTTCACTGTTTCTCCATAAAACACACAAGGATTTCAGGTCTCCTAGCATCCGTTTATTACACGGAAGGCATCCTTCCTGGAAGACACGCAGGACAGACTGGATAGGCATAAAATGCAAGACTAGCATCAAACTTCACATCTGCAGTCCCTTCTTGTTATAGTTCAGGCATTCTGGAAAGCCAATATATGAAAGAACATGCTAAAAATCCACAACAGCTTCTGTCCAAAGATCTAAAGATACATTGACAAGCCTTATTCTTGAAAGCACCTGGGTAATTAAATAGATCAATAACCACACAACTCTCTGGAAGCTCATCTAACACATCCAAACTAGGATTCCCAGTCTCCACTGCATGCACAGTAAAGTTTGTGCATCGGTTTTCCAGACTTGTGTGGAAAAAAATAGTGTAACTTATTGATGGGGTAACAGAAATCAAAACTCATGTAAATGTGTTCAGGAAAAAAAAAAAATCCAAACCAAAAAGAAAACTTAGAGTTAAGACGGAAACTAGCAGTTTTATACCAGGACTTGCCACAAGAGCAGTCAGATTCTCATTAGCACTATTAAGAACACGTTTATTTCTTCTTAAAAGCAATCTCACATTTTATCTATAGAACTTTTGTTTGATTAATTCGAACTACATGCAGTCCCTGCAAGATGTCTGTAGGATGTTTTGATTCATCTTTTTGTCTCTGAAAGGCAGTCAGCTACAACCACCTTGGTTGTCACTGAGCAGCCAAGACATCAGAATGCACTCCTCTTTTCTTGCAGGTGGCCTGGTATATCAAGACCAAACTAGCATCAGGGTGGCAGAAGGGGCAGGGCTAGTGTCATGCCTCCTCCTATGGCCACATGCAGGACCACAAGACACCTCAACACCAACACAGCCCACAAAACAGGACAGAGGAAGACTTCGTCCGAGCCTAGAATTCATCTCCTACAAGCCTCCAGGTTAACTGTCATCAGTGACAGCTGTAAAGCTGACATCATGTACACAGCAACTTGAAAGGCCACTTTCAAAATGAAGACTCAATATTTTGTTAGTCTATTCATCAAGCTCTGACAGCCTCACTGAATTAAATTCAAGCAGCTGGCTGAAAGACAGCATATTCTGCTATAATTTAAGAACAAGCTACATAACTTCACAACACAAAGTCTTAAGTTTCTCAGACAAGCTTGAAAACCAAGAGGGGAGAAAAAAAATTTTTAGAAAATCACTACGACAAGTCCATGCAAGTCTTCCAGGAGAGCTTGTAAGAATAATTCCGTTCTTTCATGTATGACTCTTCGCAAATCAGTCAATGCCAGCAAAAAGCATTACACCACCACTGTATCTATGACTCAGCAAGGGAATCTGGACATATGAAGAAAATTCACCTACATTAGTAAGAGGCAAGAATTTTAAAAAAGCCAGCAATTACAACAATGCCACAGAAAATGATCTATAATGACTCGAGTCTGTGCTCCTTGTGTGTTTAAACATGCAAAATTAGATTAGAATGTCAAACCCATTTATATATTGGCTAAAGTTTGAAAGCAAGTAAAACAATGCTTAGTGCAGCTGAGCTGAAATACAAAGGATTCAATAGCTTTTTTCATCTCCAGTGAACACAAGCAAACACTAGCTGTACATTCTCCATGAAATATTGCACTCTATTTCCAAGATGACCTGTATGTAGTCCAACTATTCAAGTATAACTTTAAATCCGAATAAAAAATAGAGAGCAATTGGCAGCTTCATGTTGCAACTTAAGATACAAGCTTCATTCACTAAGACAGTCATCAGAGGTTTACATATAAGCATGAACAGATAGCAATGTTTACACAACATTATTTGATACCGCAGAGTATCAAGTTCTCAAATGGCTCAAATATGCTTTGGTCCCTCAACTAAGACTAATTAGAATTAAATCATTCAAAGCAGAGACAAAACATCAAAAGCTATGCCTTTCCAATATGTTATCTTCATCCAGGTATTCTACAAAATAAGCACTCAGACCTTGCCTTTTAAACACCACAGTCCACAGAGTCTGTACATTGCTAAATGAAAGACACTTGTTTTACAACCTTGAAAATAATCTCTACAGCATTAATTTTGTTATGTTGACAGCAGACTCTTAGTCGACACGGGGAGGAGGGGAGAAAGGAGGAAGAAATATTTTCATTGATTCCTTAAGCAAAAGGTTCAAATAGAAAGGGATATAAACTCACTGGATCTAAAAAGGAATTCTTCTCCTTGCACCTCCCCATGAAAAGAAGAACGCTAATACAGAACTAAGATGAAAGTGGTCCAACGGCTTGCATTTGAAACAATAAAGGAGAATCTCAGCAGTCTAATCCTCTTCCCTAACATCTTTCAGACAAAGGAGATAAAGCTTTAACTCATCAAGCTTCTCAGTGCTTTAAAAAAAGTTACAAGCACTAAATATTTTGTATGCGAGTTTGTGTTTTTATTTTCTCCCTTTCTACATGACAACAGAGCACGCAATATGTGGCAAAACCTGAGGCGGCCACAGCTCAGCGGTGCATCTGCCAGACGCTTTAGATTTGTGTATTATGTTACACTGGTTTGGAGCAAAAGCCTCAAGTGATGCCACACTCCCTAAGCAAAATTCTCACGCAAATAAAGCGCCATTGTATCAACACTTATTTCGTTATCTTACTATCATATTTCACGTTAGCGCCTGACATGTGTGTCCTCTTTCCCCCAAAAGCCTCAGACGGGACGCCAGGGGAGAGCAAGCAGAAACACGGGCCGACAGCAAAGCCCTTATCCCACGGGCGGCAGGAATATTCCAGAGGCACAAGCACACACACCGCCTACCGAGCTCCCCAAGTTTCCCCTGGAACGCCACACGGGGAGGACCGAGACGAAACCCCACGTCCCAGGGCGAGGGCGGCAGCGGCGGCGGGACCCGAACGGCCGGCTGCCCGAGCGCGAGCCCCGCAGCGCACGGTCGCTCCCGCGCCGACGGGACCCCGGGGGCAGCACAAGCCCCGCACCGGCCCCTGCGTGAGGCGGCTCCAACGAACGCCCCCCAGGGCTCCGCGGGGAGCGGCGCCGGGGCCGCCCCATCGCCGGAGGGCCACGCCGCCCTCGGCAGGGGAGGGGGCGTTAAGGCAGGACCCAACGCCGAGAAAAGGTACAGGCGAGGCCGCTGCCGGTGCTCTGGACACGGGAGCGCTGCGGGCAGGGCCCGCCCGCCCGCGGGAGCGGCATGAGGAGAAGGGCCGCTCCCCGCTGCGGGAGGCCTTGTGGGGCGGCGGGGGCCCGCACCCCAGCCCCGCCGCAGCGGCGGACCTGCGGGCTGGGAGCGACGAGGCGGTAGCGCCGACGAGTCCGTCCGCATCCAGCGCCGGACACCGCCGACCCGGCGGGGTGCGCACCCGGCCCCAGCTCAGGCAACCCCGCCGCGGGGGCGTCGGCGATCTTCGCCCCCTCCCCTCTGCGGCCGTGACACCGAGCCCGGCCCCCGCTCCCCGCGGCAGCCTCACCTCCGGCAGCCCCTCGCCGCCACCATCCTCCCCGCTCAGCACGGCCAGCTCCCTCCCGGTTCCGCTCCGGCCGCCGCCATTTTGATCCAGAGCCCCAGGCTCGGCCGGGGACGGGGGGGAGCCGGGGGGGGAGCGGGCACGGCGCCTGCGCAGTGCCGCTGCGGCGCCCGGGCCACGTGGTCCGCGGCGAGGGGGGGACGGGAGGGGCGGGGCGCCGGGGTCCCGGCCGCTGGGGGCGTGTTGCGCCTGAGGGGGCGCGCGACATGGCGGGGCGGCAGCCCGTCTGCGGTCACAGCAGTGGTGCGGGAGCAGGACAGGGGGCCGACGGCGTGTGGTGGCACCCGTGGCTAAGGGCAGCGCAGGGCTCTTGGGGGGGCCTCGGGAAAGGGACCAGAAGGTGTTACTCTGAGAGCCTTAGTGGTTTCCAGTCAGCCCCGGGCTTCGGGGGCCTCACCTGCCAAGCAGCGAAATGGAGGAGGGTGGGCAGGGTGCCGTGGGGCTGCCCGAGCGTGGGGAGCAGGCAGCCTGGTGTCGTGAGGGAGAGCTGGAACCGCAGGCCCAGGTGTGGCCCTGCCACAAGCCAACATGTGCGTGTTTTGCTTGCTTTGCGCGGCGGTTCTCACAGGTTTGTTATCCCGAGGTACAGACGCCATGTAAGTGGTTTGTCAGCACATGTTCTTTGTCCTTGAGACTGCCTTAAGCTGTTTATATTAAGCGTATGTTCAGCTCTTTGCTTTGCCAAACTGCTATGAGCTTGTTAGAGACAGGCCACAGTCAGATTTCAGTTTTATTGTTCACACGAGGAATATATACTATTCATCTGGAAATAAACTCCCACCACCTTCCCTGCCTCCGATAACCTCTCAGCATCAGAAATTTGTATTTCACACATCTAGGTGAAAGCGCCAGCAGTAAAAATGCTCCTATCTTTTCCTGCTGTTGCTGGTACCACTCCTGCTGTATTTCCTGCAAAGAACGGTGCGTGTAGATACAGTCAGGATCAGAACGTATCGGCCACCATGGCTACAAGATCACTTTTCTAAATCAAAGTGACCAAAAATACACCTTGAAGTTCTATTAGAACAATAAAACCATTTAAGTAAACCAAACTGCTTGTACTTTTTAAAAGAGCTAAGCACCATGTGTCTGTATATGAGAAGGTCTGAGGAAAGTTTCACGCACAGGCCAAAAACCTGATGAATTCACATGGCAGAAGATATTCAGTAAGCTGAATGCCCCATCTGTGATCATTCTTGGTTGGTAAAGGCGAGCTGTGACTGATCATATCCCCTCCTGGCTTTGCTGACAGTCCATTTCTGGAGTGAAGCCTTCCTCCTACTTGGCATCGCGCTGTCCTCCAACCGTCTCTGTAATTAACTTGCCCGAATGCAGCAGCCCTCCCTAACTACCACTTGGCATAACATCCCATAGTGTCGAGCAGCTCACCAAGAGGGAAAAAACCAACCTCTAATGGATTTGGCCATGCTGTAGGCTGCTTTCTGGCCGGTTTCAGCCTAAAAATGGAGGAGAAACAGAGTTAGCTGGGCTGATGGACAGTATTTTGTACTCTGTGGGGGTTTAACTGTCTTAGTTATTTATATGGTCTCCAATATTGTCGTATCCGAGAGAAACACAACCTTTGACTTCCCTATCTGCACAGTACCAGAGTGAGAGGAGGGAGTTTTTATAATTGTGATTTAATAGATAAAGTTGACACAGTCAGGGTTATGCTTGTATCTGTTCAAGGGGGACTATGCTCTGTAAATATTATGTCTTTGCAAGCTGTTGTTTCTTTTTTCAGGAGGGCTGATAACACTGATGGGCAGGCAGAGCTCAGCCTCTGAGCTATTGCCTGCTAGAGCCTTCCCATCTTCTACTTCTGTATCTTTTCGTGTGGCTGTCCTCACCCGCTTTCCATTCCCTGCTGTTAGGAACCACGATCATGGAATACCACATACACAGTTTTCAGCTTAGTTCTATTTTACCCTGGTTTTCTGTAGAAAGGTGGTATTTATGATCATGTTGCCTGCCTGCGCATATATGGTTTTAGGTCTATGGCGTCTGTGCTAAAAAAAATTTTAACTCATTGATCCATGTCTCATTTGGGTGCTTATAGAGGCAGCAACTACAGAAAAGGCTTCTTTTGTCTTGGCCAACGAACTCCAGCAACCCACAGACACAAACCTATAGGAAACTAAACTGCAGTAGTTTTAATGCTCGTGGAATTGGTAATTTAAATATATCTGTTAGGGAAAACGGTTGCAGCCGAGGTGCCTAAAGATCAACAGTGTGAGACAACCCCTGTCTCTATACGCCATTCACGATTTTTATAATATCATTGTTACAATGTTAGCAGTTGCTTGCTGAGAACAACATAGAAATAAGAACCAGGTGAAGTTAAATAAGTAAGATTCAAGTCACAGAGCTTTTAGACTGAGGGGAAATAGTATGCCAGCTTGATTTTTCAGGTGGCAGGAACTGGTTATGAATTTATTGCCAAAGTTCTGTAGGTAGGTGAAAAAATCCATTCTTCCCTCCAGTGACCCTGGCTCATAATCTTACAGGTGGTGAAAATGAGAAGGAGGGCAGGAAAAGGAGTCTTTTGGGCTGAATTTTTCTTTGTTAGTGTTTTTTAATATTCTAGTGTTACAAACCCAAGTGTAGTCAAAATGGATGGTTAGATTGAAGCACTAAGATCCTGCTCATCCTTTTACTAGCTAAAATAAACCTTCTCTCTTATGACTCAGTGGCAAACGGTGTGTTGAGTAACAACTTGGGGAGACATCTGGCAGGTTGGAAGTGCGGAAGGCCACCATGTGCTTGCACTTCAGACTTTTTAAAGCATAGAGATCACCCCTTGACTGCAGTGCAGAGTCATTATCTCCGAGGACTGTGTGGTCTCATAGACAGCTGGGAAGCGCACCAAAGTAAGCTGACCGGGTCTTTCTGCCACGCGGGACCTTGGTGCAGGAGACAGGTTACAAAACACTGAGTCACAAACCGTGCTGTGGAGGAGTGGGAGATGGAAGCTAATTGCATTTACATGCAGGTGAATGTGTTTTCTGAGATGAGAGGACAGGAGATTCACACCATCTGACAAACACCCCTAGAGCATGTGCGCACGCATCACTTCCCTGGTTATAATCCTCACACTGCGCTCTCAGAAATAAACTGATCTTCTATTTTTAGCAGGATTGAGATATGTTTGGTTTGACTGATGTAAAACAATTGCTTGATGTCCTTATGAGCAAAATCTTACATATGCCTTAAATATTGTAAAATGTCATCTCTTCAGAACAAAGAAAGGGCAGAATGAGATACTGCCTGAGCCACACAACAGTTTTCAGCACCTCCACTCATACAGAATGATGTAACACTTTATTCATGTTTTTGCAGGGACTTCTGTGAAGTACTTACTCATGATAATCACCGTACATAGACATTGTATTTTATCTCCAAATTCAAGAGTGTTAGTAGGAAGAATTGATTATGTGCCACCACTTATTAAAAATAAAACCAACCCAGATGTCTATTGTAGTTCATTTACCCTTCATTTGCACTAGGAAGCTCAAGCTTTGAAATGCTCTCTGGATATTTATCAGAGCTTATTGAAGAGGAAATACATTTGGGAGAAAAAAACACAAACCAACAGCATTTCACTTGCGTGATTCATTTCTTAGACTTTTGGATGTTTCATTTGCTTTTCATTCCAAATGTGTACTGTTTATTATTATTAATTGTGTATTTGTATTGCTGTGTTGTGTGGAGGCCCTAATCAAAACAGGGGTCCCGCTGTGCTGGATGGTATGCCAAACTCAGATTACAGTACACACTCTAGAGAGTTTACAAATTAACTAGAAGGCCTGATTGTGCAGGGCACAGAAAGCCTCCTGCTAACCAGTGAGAAAACTGGATGTGCATAATTTTGGATGAGAGTGGGGGTCCCACCGCACATTGCAGAAGGTACCTCTGAGTGCCTGCTGCAGGAATAATCTCAGCTGCCTTATTTAGAGAATGCGATTCTGTTTTGCTGTAGGCAACACCATTTTGTTCAGGACCATCTGAAGTGTGACTTTCTAGCATTACAGATCAAATCCTTAAAGTCCAGTTTATCCTGACTTTTTTTTTTTAGTGTGTATGTTTCAGTTCGGTTCTGTGGCACTCAGGGGAGTAAATC
>KZ508071.1:10122-23223 GCA_002844005.1 Limosa lapponica baueri | reverse complement strand
CACCGCCAGGGCTGGGAGCAGCCGTGAGGGTTCCCCCGGCTTGTGGGGAGATCACGGCTGGTGGGCAGAGCCCGGGGGTTACTCACACTGTCCGGTAGTACCAGTTCATGAGGATGAAGAGCATGGCAGCCAGGAAGAGCAGGACAGCCAGCACGATGATCGCCATCTGGGAGAGACAGAGGGGTAGCGGCATGGAGCCAGGAGCAGCGGGCACCCACCCGAAATTCTTTGGGTGAAACACCTCTCCATGAAGGGCCATGGAGGATGGGAAGGGATATCACCCCACCTGCGAGCAGCCATCTCCAGCCGCAGCTGGGCTGTTACCTGCAGAGCTGAGAGGTCATCTGGGGCCCGGGCGGTGATGGCGGGCTGCACGTCCAGCACATTATAGTTCCTGAAGAGGTTCCTCAGCTGCTCCTTGTTCTCATCTATCATCTGAATCACCCTGGGAAGAGAAGGGCTGCTTGGGCCTCTTGACATTAATGAGGTTCCCCAAGGACTCAACAGGCCAGGTGGTGGGCTGGGTGACAGGCCAGGTGACGTACCGCTCCACGTCCAGGATGCGGTTGGTATCCCTGTTCACCACATGGATCAGCAGCTCCGTCTGCGCAAAGTTCACCCGACCTTTCTTGTCAACATGGAACTGGGGAGAGACAGCAAGGTCTGCAGTGTGGGAGAGGTGTCTCTTCCCAGGGCATCTTCCAAGCATGCCTCAAGCAGCAAGAGACTCTCAGGCCTGGCATGGGATTGTTCTGGACCCTTTTGATACACCACAGCCTCCCAAGCAGCATGTGGAAGGTTACCTGCCTCTTGAATTGAGCTCAAAGCTGGACGGTTACCTGCACGTCATCCGTGTTGACAATAGCGCCTGTGATGTTGGAAAGCAGGCTGATGAATTCCTCCTCGAACTGCCTGACTTTGTCGGGGATCTCATTGATGATGATTTTGACCCGCTGGTCATCCCGCAGGATGTAAATCCCCACAATGGCTGTGTCGTTGTGGCCCACTAGATCAGAAGCCATGATGTCCACCACGAAGTAGCCGGGGTTGTAGGCCGTGAAGAGGTCAAAAGTTCGCAGGATCCCATCAAGGGTTCCTGGGGGAAGGATGGTCATATGGATGGTCATAGTGACCCTGATCATGGGGACATCTTTAGTCACGTGGACATCTCTGGCCATGTCCCTGTGCTCCTGGGGCATGCAGTGTACACACCGATGCTGAAGATGTTGGCCACCTCCTCGGAGTCGTTGGAGTGCTGCTTGATGTAGCGGATGGCCAAGATGTTGTACAGGACCAGGCTGTTATTGCCCACATCGGCATCCACTGCAACCACTCTGATCAGCTCTGATCCCACCTTGGCATCAGTGGCGACCCCTTTGAGAGAGAGATGGGACAGGGACCTGGAGTCGGGCTGGCTTTCACTGCCCCTTCATCTGGCTGGACTTATACTGAAGCATTTCTGGCTCCTGGTGGCCTCTCAGCCCTTGGCACCCCTTACCCGCAGTGTACTCTGACTTGGTGAACTGGGGGGACTGGTCATTGATGTCATCCAGGAAGATCCGCACCTCCTGAAGGGTCAGGTCCTCATTGAGGTCCCAGGCGTGGGCTCTGTCTGCCTGCTGGCCCCAGGGCGGTGACCAGTTCCTCTGGCTGGATGCTTTGACTACGATGGAGTAGTATGGGTCCTTCTCCCGGTCCAGGTCTCGCAAGACCTGCAGCTTTCCCTCCCGGCTCAGCTGGAAGTTGCTCTCCTGATTCCCAGCTGGGAAAAAAAGAGGGGACACTTTGGGTCAGCATTTCTGAAATGTCACCTCACCCGTTGACCAGGGCAGAAAGGCAGTGAGGAGATGATGGGAGTGATGAAAAGCCTTGGCAAGGGGTGGGAGGTGGGTACGTAGAGCTGCCCATCCCCTCCCCACTCAGCACACACCTGCTATGAAGTAGTAGACGATGGCGTTGGAGCCCTCATCTGCGTCCACCGCCCCAGTGACGTTCCCCACCACAGTGCCTGGCCGTGAGTGCTCGGGGACAGAGAGCGCCTGGTACTGGGGACTGTCCCTCTGCCAGAGACCCCAAGAGAAGGGAGAGTTGTGAGCATCAAGGTGGCTTTGAATAAAACCGGACAAATCCCATCATACTGCCCACAATGGTGCATGCTCCGTCACATATCCCCGATGGCAACCCCATCCCTGCATCCCCTGTGTCCCACCCCCTCCGTGCTGGTGCCTTACGGGTGGCCTGAGGAAGACGGGCTCATTGTCATCAATGTCATCAAGTGCGACCTGGAGAGGTTGCATGGTCTCATAGGCTGGCTGGCCCTGGTCGCAGGCCACGATGATCAGCTGGGGAGAGAGGCAAAAGCGCCGTCCTGGGCAAAGCCACGTGGGCCAGGAGACATGGCTGAGGGGTGGTGGAGGATTTTTGAGGGATTTAATAGGGAATTGGGAGCTGGCCCACCAGGATGCAACTCCCTGATGGCACTTGATAACCACCCAGTTCCTGCCAAGGTGTGACATCTTCACAATTGCGGCAGCTGACCCCGTCCCCACCACCTCGCTTGCATCCCACCAGCCCCGTACTGGACCCACGGCCGTGAGGACTGTCCCGGCCACCCCGTGGGTGTGTTGCCACCTGGCTCACATTGTACACTGCCTGCTTCTCCCGGTCCAGCCGCATGGCCGTCTGGATAAGCCCGCTGACCGAGTCGATGGTGAAATACTCCCAGTCTTTGTTCCCTGCCCCGGTTTTCAGCAGGTTGTAGAGCACCGCTCCGTTGAGGCCCTCGTCTTTGTCTGTGGCGTAGACCTCGTAGACGTTGGACCTCAGAGGGATCTCCTGCTTGCATATGTGCAGTCCCTCAGCCCCAGCATTACACACAAGCCCCCTGCTCCCCCCAAACTCCCTTGTATCAGGGTCAGCAGGCTCACACTGCCCAGAACCCAACCAGGAGCTGGCAACATGGAGCCATAATTCCCTTTGGCTGGGTGGCTGCTTCATATGCATGCCAAGGACTCGCTGAGCCACGACCGGTTTCTCAGAAAGGAGAAACATCTTAAACGTCAGTGTTTCGGCCCTTGTTTATAAACAGTCTTGTCACACAGTGACTGGCCATTTCCTTATTTTCATGTTGCTGTGGTTTCTGTTCCCCAAAGCTGTCCCAACATCCCAGCTCACACATATGGAGAGGGGCTGTTGTTGACCCTCCAGCCCCATGACCCAAACCTTCTTGTTGCACGTTAAATCACTTTCTTATTCCATCTCCAGTGCAAATGGAGATTGGATTTTTGCCGCTGGTAGGCAGGAGTGCTCCCAGGCATGGTCCTGGTGTGCCATGACCCCGCTCCCTCTCGAGGGGTTTACCTCCTTGATGTGCAGGATGGTGCCATTGGGTGGGCGGATGAAGACGGGGCGGTTGTCATTGATGTCAATGACCTCCACGTGGAGCATGGTGGTCCCCCAGAGAGGGGGATGTCCCTTGTCTGTGGCCACCACAGTCAGGTTGAACCTCTCATAGGACTGCAAGCGCCGCCGGGACGTGATGAGCCCAGAGTCTTTATTGATCTTGAAAGCCTCTGAGGGTAGAAAAACCACATCTCTTGCTCAGGACACTTGGCACCAGATAAATTATGATTAGAAACCAGTATATCAGCTAAAGCACACCTGTCACTGGAGGGAAATCCCTGTCAAGGGGTGACTGAGCCGGCTGCATGAGGCTAGAAGTGTAGGTGCTCTCAGGCTGCCGTTCCAGAGCATCCTTGCCTGCTGCTGACTCCCTGCCACTGGGCACTGACAAGGGCCCTGCTCCCAGGCCACCCTGGTTGTGTTTCACTCCTGCCCAGGCCAGACACACCAGCCAGAACAGGGCAGTGGTCAGAGGGAGGTCAGAGGAGCCCATGGGTCTCAGGAAAATGAACTTTCTGCTATTTCCCTCTCCATTTATGCTGGGTTTTGCTTAGTTCCCATTACTCCTTGGCACGCATAGGTATACCGGATTTCGGGCACTGTCCCTATCCACCAACAACCTCCTAGCCCTTCTTAGCTTTCCTCTAAAGTGTGCAGTGAGTTTGCTCCAAGACACACATGTGTACATAGAAAGTCCTGCTGGAGTGAGGGAGACAAGAGGATAAGCCAAGGCTGGGCTGCAGGACAAAGGCAGGCAAAGCCTACATCAGAGGGCTGGAGCACTTCTCCTATGAAGACAGGCTGAGAGAGCTGGGGTTGTTCAGCCTGGAGAAGAGAAGGCTCCAGGGAGACCTTATAGCAGCCTTCCAGTATCTGAAGGGAGCCTGCAGGAGAGCTGGAGAGGGACTCTTTGTCAGGAAGTGTAGTGACAGGACAAGGGGTAACGGTTTTAAATTGGAAGAGGGGAGATTTAGATTAGATATCAGGAAGAAATTCTTTCCTGTGAGGGTGGTGAGGCACTGGAACAGGTTGCCCAGAGAAGTTGTGGCTGCCCCATCCCTGGAGGTGTTCAAGGCCAGGCTGGATGGGGCTTTGAGCAACCTGGTCTGGTGGGAGGTGTCCCTGCCCATGGCAGGGGGGTTGGAACTTGATGATGTTTAAGGTCCCTTCCAACTCTAACCATTCTATGATTCTATGAAAGCCATAACATGCCACACCACAAGGAACTGGGAACTGTGGAGCAATACCGAAAGCTCCACGCTTTCAGTATTGCTCCTGGGACTGCATGCATAACCTCGCTCCAAACCACTCAGGGGACACCGGCTTGGCCACTATGTCTCCTCCAATTGCTCCTCATCATAACCCTCCTCCCTGGGGAGCAGCTCCCCACCACCAGCACCCACCTGCTCCGGGGCCCTCAATGCTGTAGGTCACCACGCCATTATCCCCTTCGTCCAGGTCAGTGGCAGTCATGGTGATCACCGACGTCCCCGCTGGCTCATTCTCGTAGATGCTGGTGCTGAACTGGCTCTTGCTGAACTGGGGCCTGAAGTCGTTAACGTCCAGGACTGTGATCAGCACCTTTGACAAAGCACAGCTGGCTGGGTGACCGTGAGGTGAGGCTGGGGACGATTGGGCAGCCCCCAGGGGCCGTATCCTTGCTGTGACCTGCGGCTCTGATGCCAGAGTGCGGTGACCTTCCTGCTATTCGTTTAGCTCCGCTAGCTGAATTCCTGCCTCCAACAATGGGGGCCACCACGGGTGGGGCACCCATTCACGCTGGAGCACTTGCAGACAATAGTGTCGCCCTTCCCTGCCCCTCCTGCTGCTCCGTCCCCTCCTGCCAACTTGCTGTCCCTGTGATACAAAGCCCCCTGCACCATCCATCCCACAGCCTCTGGGATCATCTGCTCTTCTACCTAATTCCTCTCCAAGGAACCACCTTTTTGCTGGTGACCACCACACGAGGGTTGGTGGGAGGAAAATAGCCCTACCTGCACAGAGTTCTCCCGACGGTTACTGGACACATCCCCAGGGTTGTCCCTGGCCACGGCCGTCAGTGTGTAGTGATCCTTCTTCTCCCGGTCCAGGGCTGACAGGATGTAGATGTCACCCTGCAGCACACAGAGACCTTCAGGTGGACCTCATCTGGCAGAGCTTGTACTCGAGAAGGGCAGAAGGTGAGACGTGGGAGCAAGGCACAAGGTGGGACCATCTCAGCCTCCCCTCCCTTTCCTCCCTCTGTTCCAGCCTTGGTTGGCTCCTTACCGTGTTGGGATTTATCCCAAACTTGCCCTCTCCATCCCCCAGGCTGTACTGGATGAGAGCAAAATTCCCAGAATCTGCGTCCGTGGCCTGGACCCTCAGGATGACTGTACCCAATGGCACGTCCTCAAAGACAGCTTTCTGCAAGCAAAGGTACTGGTTGTTTCATAGAATCATTGAACGGTTTGGGTTGGAAAGGATCTTAAAGATCATCATGTTCCAACCCACATGCCACGTGCTTTTTTTTAGCAGGCAGCAACCAAGGTCATAGGGTGGCACCCAGGGTTGGGCACAGCTGGAGTCAGGACAAGATGTTCACACAGAGTACATTGGTGAGTTGAGTATCTTCTTCATGTGGTTCAAGCACAGGGAGGAGAAGGTGCCCATCCTCACCAGGCAGGCACTGCCCAGCCCCACAGGGACTTGAACAGACAAGCCCAGCTCACCTGGTAGGATGGTTGGTTGAAAACGGGATTATTGTCATTGATGTCCACTATCTGGAGATACACAGGGATCTCAGCGGATCTGCGGGGAGACCCGTTGTCAGAAGCTCGGACGGTGAAGTTCAGCCACTGCACCTCCTCATAGTCCACCGTCCTGTTGGCCACGACCTTTCCTAGAGGATAGCAGACCCTGAAGTGAGAAACTTGCCCCAGGCCACCGATCTGCCCCAGACTCCCACCTCCCCAGGCCACTGACCTGCTGACTGGTCTTCGAGGCAGGCATAGCCTTCCGGGGAGAGGTTCAGCAGCTCGTAGGTGATCTGCCCATTGGCACCTTTGTCTGGGTCCACTGCTGAGATGGAGATGAGTGTCGTGCCCTGCGTGGCTCCCTCCAGGATCCTCTCGGTGAAGTAGGTGACCCCAAAGGGGCGGAAGCGGGGTGTGTTGTCATTGACATCCAAGACGTTGACTGTCAGCTTGGCTGTGGCCATGGTAGAGACCACAGGGGAAGAGAAGAGGAAGAAGATAAGTGGGAAAGAGAAGGGAAGAAAGGATGGGAGAAAGGAAGATCATGAAGAGACAAGTGTGAAACGCCAGGAAAGTCAACTAAACTGAGGTGTTCCATCAAGATAAATGTCAATATTCAGCAAAGCCGCTATGCCCTGAGCTGGCTGTGGGACAGTCTCACCTACTTCAGACCTATTCCCGATCTGCGCGTGCCTTCTCACACACAGGCCTGGATTTACCAGGAGCAGGCTGGCAAGATGTCATGGGGATGGTTATGAAGAAGCAGGTGTCTCCCATGGTAGAGTTATGGGGACACAGCCCTCTCCATTTGCAGTGCAGCCTGGGAAAGTTTGGGCTATTCACTAAAGGAGGGCTCAGAGGAGAACCTCAGCCTGCTGGGAGTTTGTCGAGGACTGCTCCTGTTGGAAATGCTGCTGGTAAGGATGGAGAGGAAGGTGCTGGCTGCCCAGAAGCTGTGCTGGCAAAGGCCCCACGCTCCCTGGATAGAGCCCACGCTTACCGTTTGGCACGCTGACTGAGTGGTCGATGACTTCGCTGGCATTGTCATGGACAGAGATGGTGACCTCGTAGGTGGCCACCAGTTCCCGGTTGAGCGGAGTTTTGATCTTCACAGCTCCTGGGAACCCCAAAAAGATGGGGGTCACAGGCTGTGCCTGTGGCCCCCCCACCGAGGACTCTCCACTGCACTTGCACTCCTGCTTCTCCCCAAAGGCAAAATGGGGAAAACACTTGATGGCTACAGGAGGAGACATCTTCTCTCCCTCTGCTCTCTGTCTCCTGCCTTCCTGCCTGCTCCACTCTGCCCAGATAACAGGGTGTCACGCTGCCTCAGCTGGGGTAAGGATTTGGGTTGTGAGGATGAGAGGGGGTTTGGGAACAACTGCTGCTGCTTCCCTGCACGACCCCATCCACCTTAGCTCAGCATCCTTTAAGAGCCTTGTCCCGTATCCTTTCCAAAAAGGACGTTTTTCTCTCCTGGATCAGATCTGTACTTCCAAAACAGATGCAGGGAGCTCCTGGCCCACCTTCCTCCAGGGTAGACCCCACCACCTACCCCAGATTCTCCCCCCATGCTCCCCCCAGCGAGGGTGCCCGTGTCTGGTCTGCCAAGGCTGAGCAGCTCCCGGCCCGCAGCGGGGCTGCCTGTGATGGAGATGGGTGAGATGATGGAGGGAGGCGACAGATGGCAGGGAGAGAGAAACGAGCACAGACACAGAGACAAACCTGGCGGGCTGAGAGCCGGAAAGGAAAGAAAAGGGTTAGTTAAGTCGGTCGGCTGGGGGAGAGAGGACAGGGCAGGGTGAGACGGGACAGCCAGAGGAGGAGAGTGGGGAGGCAAGAGGGGAGCATCATCTCCCTGTGCCTCAGACACCTACCTCCAGGCAGAGAAGAAGAAGAAGCAGAAGAGAGTAGAGGGGTCCGCGCTGCCTGCGCAGCCCTTCCTGCTCTCCTACCTGTCCTAAAATCCACCGTGAACACTCCTTGCTGGTCGGGCACCAGTGCGTCTGTGTCATCACGGGCCACGATCTCCAGCAGGTAGTACTCCAGGCGAGGGTGGAGGTCCCGGTCGATGGCAGTCACCTCAGCCACCACGGTGCCCGGGGCAGCCGATTCAGGGATGCTGACTGTCTGGATGGGGTTGATGAACTCGGGCCGGCAGTCGTTGACGTCGTCGATGAAGAGGCTGACGGTGGCGGTGCCTGAGAGCGCTGGCGTGCCCTGGTCCACGGCCACTACCGTCAGCCGGTAGGCATCCCTCTCCTCCCGGTCGATGGTGATGTTGGCCACGCGGATCACCCCCGTGGCAGCATCGATCAGGAACCTGTCCTGGCCACCGCTCTCGATCCGGTAGTCCAGCTGCTGGTTGAGGCCGCTGTCAGCATCCGTGGCTGTCACCTGGAGGACGGAGAAGCCTGGAAAGGGGGGACATAGCCCTCTCAAGCGAGAGTTGGAGGGCAGCGCCAACAAGCCCCTGGTCCCAAGGCAAATACCATCAAGCAACCTGGGCAGGCCCAGTTCCCAAATTTTCCTTTCAACGCCATCCTTGACCAGCCCTGATTCTGAAGATCTGGGTCTTCACAGTCCCAGGGGGACACCCAGGTCTCCCCATCACCCACTCCCACATCCAGTCCCAACCCTCTCCTGACCTGGGGGGCTGTTTTCCCGCAGTCGTGCCGTGATGGAAGCTGGCTGGAAGACGGGCCGGTTGTCATTGTCATCCAGGACGGTCACCACCAGGCTGGCAGTGCTGTTCAGCCCTCCCACATCACGAGCCACCAGCGTGAACTCTAGGAGAGGGTCCAGCAAAGCCTCTCGGTCTATCACGCTGCCAGGCTTCACCGAAACGACACCTGGAGAAGGGGAAAAGCCCAGTAACAGACCCTACATCTGCCTGGTGGCCCTGGGCTGGGGAGGGTCACCTGCTGAGCCACCCCACCTGTCCTATTGTCCATGACAAAGAGATCCAGGGATGCCTCCAGGAGCTGGTAGGTCACCACAGCATTGCTGCCCTGGTCACCGTCCAGAGCTAGGATGGGTCCATTGAGCACTGTGACCAGAGTCCCTGGATGGGATGACAAGGATTAGGGAGGGTGGCAGCCCCCTGTGGAGGCCCCCTAACCCCCCCTCCCACCCAGGTGATGCATGAGGGACGGCAATGAATGGATGGAGGAAGTGATAGAGAGGGGGCTCGTGGTGCACGAGGCAGTGGGGGGACAGCTGCTGCAGCCTTGCAGACCGACTTGCGAGGCCCAGGAGAGGTGGTGGGACGTCCGGCTAAAAACAAACAGACAGATACATCCATCAGATGGGTGACACCAGCACCCTGCCACTGAGGGCATCACCTGGAGGCATCCAAACCCTTGGCCTGGGATGTCCCATGATGGCAGAACAGAGAGGTACCTGAGGTCTTGGAGCAGGGAGCAATTTAAATGGCAGGAAGGCAAAAATTTCCCAGCCCTTTGGCTGGGAAACATCTACCTGAACTGTTTTATGTCTAATGCCTGGAGAAATGCGGCTCCAGGTACTGGTGATGGAGAGAAGGCACTCCATCCCCTGCAGGGACGTTGAGCATGTTGGTGCCCTCAAGGCTGCCCCCAGGGCTCTGCTCAGATCATGGACACCTCTTGCCATCTGCAGCTGAGCAATTCCCAAAAGAGGCTGATTTCTCACAAGGTTGTGCCAGACCTGTGCCAGGAAGGGCTTCCACTAGAAACATGGACCAAAGCTATGATCTCCTTGAGGCTGATCTCCTCAGGTGGTCAGCAGAAGTCTTTCATACTCAGCATCCCTGTCCCACTGACCTGCAGCCTTTCCCTGCTCAGCGTCGTGTCTCCTCCACAACAGCCAGGAGACACTTCCCCTTGCCTGGCCCCAAAGGGAGTCTCCAGGAGCCACTTAAGGGAGTGAAGAGAGACCTACCCGGGGGCGAGTTCTCCATCACCTCAGCCTGGTAGGAGCTCTGGGTGAAGAGGGGGCGGTTGTCGTTCTCATCCGCTATGGAGATGACCAGGAGGTCAAAATCCTAAAAGAAAATGGGGACAAGAGGACGATGATGGCAACATCCTTTCCTTGAGCTCACCTCCTGCCTCCCACACCTCTAGGTGGTGCTGGTCTAAGCTGGACCCCTGTGCAACCATGATGCTGTGCTTTCTGGACATCCTAATGGGTCTACAGAGACCCTCACCCCTCCCAGGTGAAGGATGGTTGGGTATCCCTTCCCAGCCTGCGTCTTGAAGGCTAATGCATGGGACATCTTGGCAGAGCCAGAGGACGCTCCGGTGTCATTGTGATTGCCCAGCTCTCCAGCCCAACTTTGTCCCATCTTCCGTGACATCTACTTCTGTTGCATGGAGTCAACATGCGATGTTGGACTTGCCCTAAATCCTACTGGTCCTGTTCTCTGCTGGGCAGAGGGTTACAGCCTGCATCTTGTGACCCCCAAATGCTTTTGGGGGATGAGGCTGCTATTGGGTAGCTGTGGGTAAACACATCATCTGGTTTTGGCCACAGCAGGAACCCCTTCTCCCCCTTACTCCCTGCCACCTGCATTGCTGGAGGCCCTGGCAGTGTCCATAATTACCCGCCTGGCATTGCGTATGTTCTCAGGGTTGTCCTTCACCGTGATGGTCAGCCTGTACTCTGCCACCCGCTCCCTGTCCAGTGGGCGGTTTACATAGATGATGCCGCTCTACCAAGAAAAAAGGGAGGAAATAGGTACAAGGGACATGAAGAGAGCTTCTCCCAGGTCATCTCCTGCCAGAGCAAGGATGCCAGCTGGTGCCCATGGGTGCCCTGAGAAGGCAGGGCTGCAGGGCCAGGGGTGCCCACCCTCCGCATCCCGGCATCCCACCCCCCTGGGGGCATACGGTGCTGTTGATGTAGAAGGCATTCTCCGTGTTGCCCGCTGTTATGTCGAAGGTCAGGAGTGCGTTCGGCCCCTGGTCTGCGTCCCGGGCAAGGATGCGGGTGACAAAACTGGAGACAGGGGCGTTCTCACTGAGGGTGAGGTTCATCGGGAGGTTGAGCAGCACTGGGTCATTGTCATTGATGTCCAGCACGCGGATGCCCACCAGCATCTGCCAAGAAGAGAAGCGGTGCAGGCACATGGGACCTATTTCCGTCCCTCCCACCCTTCTTATGCCCCCCCGGGCAAGAGGTGGGCTTCCCCACTCAGCCCACTATGGTCTGGCAGAGTAAAGCTCCAGGGACAAGGGGGAGGAGGAGGAGGGGAGGAGAGTGACAGCAGAGACCAGGAGGAAGGAGCTGGGGATGGGGGACGGCACCCCACAGCCCCCGACGTTGCCCCAGGGGACTCACTGTGGAGCTGAGGGGGGGGACCCCCCGGTCTCGGGCAGCGATGGTGAGGTTATAGAAGGGGATGTTCTCGCGGTCCAGCTCAGCATCCTTCCGCACCCGCAGCTCCCCTTCCACCGGGGAGATCACAAACTCCCCTGCCAGAGACAACAGGGCCCTGCCTTGCACCGTGCTGCTGTGAACAGCCCAACTCCCCAGAGAACGACTTATTTTGGAGCTGGGGGACAAGCACTGGGGTGGGTTTGGGGACAAATCCATGCCCTGTTACTGCAGGTATGGGAGGACTATGGCAGCTGGAGACTATCCTGGATGCTTCTCCAGGTACCAGCAGGAGGAGGGGATTGGTTGAATGGCCAAAGAAAAGGTGCTTGTGCCTTTTGGCTGGGCCTTTTTGAAGATGCCAACAGTCTTCCAAGCACCTGCCCATGCCCTGTGATGGCCAGAGCAGGGTGGACTACATGGCACAGATCAGGAGGGCTGAGGAAAAGGTCGCATCACGGTCAGCTGGGAGATGGGACAGTCACCGTAAGTTCACAGAGGGACAGCCCCATGTCCCCATGGTTAGGGATGCCCATGGCTCCTCTGCCACCTGCTCTGGGGTGCTGGTGGGGCTGGAACTACAGCTTTGCCATGGGTTGCAGAGCAACTCAGTCCTCAAACACCCTGCAAACCCCGCGGGGGTGAGGGGACAGAGCTGTGTGCTTACAGCTCTCAGTTTCTCTTTCTGTCGTCTGTTTTTTTTTCCCCTTTTTTATTGTTTTGCCTTCATTGTTTAGCAGATTTGCCCCCTCCCTTGCACAAGCCCCGGGCACCCCCTGACTGGCCATGAACAGGTTAAGCTTCCTGTTGCTCAAAACAGGATTTCCTGGTGTCGAAATTCGCAGAAGCGCTGGGAGGGAGGATGGCTTTTCTGCAATACTTCCGCCCACCCTCCCTCAAGCCAGGTTCCTCCATGGCGCAGCCAGAAGGAGAAGTGATGCCCCCAGGTCCCTGCTCACCGAGGGGGTCCCCGGCAATGATGCTGTACTCCACTTGCCCACCGGGTCCTGAGTCGCCGTCATGGGCCAGGAAGGTCCAGACACGTGGGCCAGGCTGCCCTTCCGTGACGTCGAAGGGGCCCTCGTAGGGCCGTGGGAAGGTGGGACAGTTGTCGTTGATGTCGTTGAGGTTCACCAGCACCTGTGGTCAGGGCGAGACGGTGGAGGGCAGTGAGAGGAGAGGGATAAAGGGGGAGACCAGCCCACTGGTCATGAGCATGGGAAGGCATGGACGGATGACATTTCAAAACACTTCCTATATCTCCTGTATTTCTGACTTTGTTGGGTTCACCAAACATCCAGCTCACAGTTCGGGGACTCAAACTCAGTTATTCCTGATCATAGTGACACTATGAAACTCCAGCTGCACACAGGAGGGGCCCTTTTCAACCTCAACACATCATGATGGAGAAGTCAACACAAAAGCCCGATGTTCTCCACATTCACATCTTGAAACCCAAGCTGGATGGAAAAAAACCCACAGGTATGGATTTGACCACCAAAGCCACGAGTTCAGAGAGACCCAATCTCTGCAGCCAGCTGCACACTTGCTCACTCCTTTTCCTCCACCAAGGGCTTCATTCCTAATACTGAGTAAACTTTAAAAAAAA
>KZ508070.1:27807-39477 GCA_002844005.1 Limosa lapponica baueri | reverse complement strand
AACAAGCCAGGAGGCTTTACTGTGCTCCCTTAGCTCAGTCGCTCTCCAGGACTCAACATAGATCTGTAAGTCTTCTACACTGACCAACTATCTTTCCAAGAACATACAGAAAAGGTCTCAAGATCATCGAGGTTTCTGATTCCATTACACAGAGCATCCAAAGACCTAAGTGGTATAATTGGTACAGGAATAAAACGGGTATCTTCGATAACACAATTAGATGGCTAAAGGGTAAGACAGGAAGTGTCTTGGCTGGACCGAAGCCAGATCATCTACCACCCAGACAGTTCCTGCGTGAGGATGCCTGTGTGTAACAGCCAGGAGTGGGTGGCACAGCATACAGGGGCCAGCACAGCATGAGCTGGAAGCCCTAGTTCACAGCAGGAAAATCCGTGAATGAGGAAGGGAGAAGACAACAGAGGGAAGCAGAGAAGAAAGGGGTGTTTAAAGAGCCTCTGCTCATCAGCATCATCCTCTTTTATCCTTTTCTTCTTCCTACGTGCTTGAACTATGAAACTGAAGCAGAACTCATCCAGATTATTTTATTTTTGGTTGTTTTTGGCTTTATTCCAGCTCCATCTATACCAGATATTGTAATATACTTAGAAGGAAAAGGGATTTCCTCAATCCCAAGAATATCTAAGCTAATGCTTTTAGCATGCCTTGCAAGTAGGCATAACTGGAACAAAAAAACCACTTTACTGTGATTCACTTGAAATAAATATGTATCATTTCTGGATAAAAAAAGTAATGTCATGGGGAGAGGCAGTTATTTCTTCAGTTCGGAATTCCTCATTTTCATTGTATCTACTCTGTGTACCTGCTTGGGCCTTTCCTGCAATGTCTCTGTGGCTGAGCCAAGTATGGCTGACGTTCATTTGATGTTTAACTCCACTGACAATACTCTGTTATAATTACTATGAATGTTTTAAAACCACAATACACCAAAATCTGTGGGTTTAATTAGTGCATTTTCACATAATCCTTTGGAAAACCTGGCTACTGATGTGCATTAACTTTTTGATTAGTCAACAAATCAAAGTTCTGTCTCCAAGAACAGGCAGAAGTGAAACTATTACCTTAATCCCTTCAATCCTGAAGCCCAGGTTGGCACTGGAGCTGATGGTTTCCCTCCACTGCATGTACCGGGGTTTGGTGACAGCATGCTGGGCGTTCTCTTCAGCTGTGGGAGCAAGAGGATCCACTTCAATCATTTTCTTGTACATGTCCTTACGCAGCTTTGGTTTCTCACGGGCCTTAGTCAACTCCTCCTCCAGGTACGTCCTGCAAAAAAAACACATCTCAACAAAACTGTAAGGACTCCCCAAATATTTCTTTTTTACAACTTATAACTTGCCCTCAAGAAATGTCAACCAGGAAAATTAAGTGTTATCACTACCTCAGTTTTGCGTATGGGGAAACTAAAGAACATAAACTAATGATTGCACAGGCATTTTTAGTGAAACAGTTGCAGGAATCGGGAGTTGTGCCCTTCACTTCTTGTTCTAACTATACCTTTACTTACTGTTACATGTCATTGTCATGTCCTGCTTACAGAATGGGAGAAAACTGAATTCCTACTCTGCCATGAAATAGAACTGTATTTTCAGAGGACAGTCAGGAGAGATCAGTTACAGTGAAATCAAAAGCAATTAAAACCGCTGAAGTCTTACTGTCTTCTCTCTCCTCAAAAACATCAGTCGTGTGATTTATTTTTTTTAGGCCTCAGAAAGCAATTAAGGTTTTACTTAATGCATTAGACAGTGAAAGACAGAATCCCTCGTCGTATAGTAAAAATGAATGAGTAAAGCAGATTATCTGAGCAGCTCCAAACCAGGAAAGGTAACTAAGAACAGGAAGGTCAAAGGTGACAAACCTTCCACATCTTGGTGTTATCACTCAACCTGTTAATCTGGTAACCATTAGAAAAGCACTATCCATGTTCTAAACATTCCACTGGACTTCCCTCTCTCCACGAAGCTTGCATTTTGTCAGGCACCTGGAGTGTACTTTCTTCATCACAGTGTAACAAATCAGGCTGGTGTTCAGGAGATGCTGTCACTCATTACCAGAATGTCACCTATTCTGAATAAAATATATACTGCTGCAAATCCTTCTCCTGGGCATACCAGTGCTACGCATTTCTACTCTGATTTAGCTGACAATTCACTTAAGCTTTTGCACCTATTTGGAAAGGCTTGTCTGCACTCCTGTAAGTTGAATAACTCATTTATGACAGTAACTCTGGAGCATCTGAGCTGGCAGCCAAAAGATTACTATGACAGTTCATACCTTTCTGTACTGTTACTCCAGGCTCTCAACAGATTCCTTATCTATTTTTTATGCTTAGATAACATTTTTGAGGTTTTCCTTTCAATCCCAGACAAGAAAAGGAAAAGAAAGTGAGGATCTGGAGAACAAGGAAACAGCATCATGGAAATCTCAGAGTAGGGAAAAACACGGGCCAGTCCTGGGCAGATGGTCAAGTCTTTTCTTTACAAAAAAGATCAATACTAGTGAAGACTCATTCAAGCGTTGGAAATGGGCTTTCACACTGTTATTCAGTCACTCACATTTGGATATGGGAATTTCACTCTTTGTGGGGTTTTTGGAATCACTGCGTACACAAAGATTAAATGAATTGGCAGTGAATGAATCATGTAATTTTCTTCCCCCATGTATTATCAGGCCACTGCAGAGAAACTTTGTCTTAACTCACCCCTGAAAATATCTTGATGTGGATCATTTTTTGAGGCTATAGATCAGTCAGTTTACAGAATCCATGTACAATCAGGCAACAATGGGACGTACTCTCCTCAGCTTGTCCAAGGCAACAACAGGTTGCCTGGACTCAATCCCAGCACTCCAAAAATGTTACCAAACTTCTCCAAAGCATGCCACATTCCCCCGCCCCTTCCCCCACTTCCTTCAAATACATTTGGGTTAGAAAGCACTTTTTCTTTCAGGTACCCCACCTGATCCCCATCTTGCAGTCCATCACGCAAGGCCCTTCAAAATCAGTAAGCAAGTCATCCAGTTGAATGTAGCTCTCGCCATCTCTCTCCACCACACCATGGAAACAAGGGACACAGGAGCGTAGCGGGTCTTTCATCAATCGCTCAAAACACTCCTTTTCATTCTCTGAGAAGCGTTTGAGAATCTTCCCACTATCAGCTGCCTTGAAACTCCCTAAAAAAAGAAAATCAAACACATGCTGACAAGACTGATCTGCAAAAAAGAAAACACCTTCCCCCACCACTCCAGCTTCATCTACCTCAGCCTCATGACACCAGTTAAAGATTTCCCCGGAACAGAAAAGATAACATGCTTTTCATAAAAAATAAAACACCCAGGACAAACACAGCCATTGGCGGCAAAAGTCCATTTGGATACATTCCCATGTCAGAATTTATAGCTTTAAGGAACGTAGCTGCTCAAGGTGATCATGTTTTTTCCTCTGTGCTAAACTCTTTGTTAGGATATCAAACACTACTATACTTATTAAAATGCACAGGAAGAAGCCTTGAGCCAGAATTGATTAATCCTCTGACAGGCTATTTTAAAGCTGCAGTGTTGGCTTTGTCCTTAATCCTCTCACAGGGTACACCTGCTGAGTGTGTACGCACCGCGGCAGTGTGGTCAATCAGTGATCGTTAAACAGCCACAAACAGGCCAGAAGCCAAGCACTGCCCTTTCTGCACAAACACACACACACACACACGCTGTGACCACGCATGCTTGTACCTCCAGGTACTGCCTCTCCTCTAGAGCCCTGCTAGTCTGCAGGGACAGCCTGTAGTGCAATTGCTTTTTTTTACAACCCTGTGTCTGAATGGTACCCAGTACAAATGACAGTCTGCATAGGCCAAGATTGGCAGTAATTAGATTCCAGCTGCGGAAGTCGCTCTCCTGTCCCACAACCTGCCAATAACGTCTGAGGAAAGTACAGGTTTCATTCAGAAGTACCTTTTAATCTACATGACATAAAATAAGCACTAAAGTAGGAGCTCAACTTTTATCACAGCAGGATCCTTCAGCCATTGCAAACTGGTTCTTCTCTGACAAATCCTATACTACCTTAGCACAAAGGCAAGGGTGGCGATGGCCCAGGTTTTAGTTTAGAAAAAACTTGTCATATCAGAGAACAGCTGCAAAAAGGATGGACTAAATGCAAACACAGCACACTACCTAAAGCAAAACAGAGCACTATCTCTCCTCACCTTCTAGTAAACTCTTAACCCTACTCCTCCACCCTACTACACAAGCTTCCAAAAGGGTTGCGATTACACGACCAGTGAGTGCATCACTCCACACAGATCAAGCCAACACCACACACACTGTGATAAAAACTGCAATTAGACTGGGTCATCTTGGCACTCTACGTGATACAAGTCAGCCCCAGCAACACCACTAAGCAAAATGCAGCTACTCCATTTCTAGGGCTAAATAAATTTCTCTGCACAGCTTTGGAGTGCATCATATCAGTGGATTAGCATATAAAGAGGTGGTTCAGGTACTGCATTAAAGCACGATGCAGCGTAGGTGCCTGCCCACCTGTGTACTAATAAACCCTGCACGAGCACTTTAGGAACAAGGGCTGCATAGGAATTAAACGAAGCACAAGAGAAGCAAACATGGTAACTTCTCTTTCATGTTTTTTTTTTGTCTTACCCATGAAACAAAGCCCACATCAGGAGCACACTTAGCAACTTCCACAGACATAAAACTCGAGCCAGCCAATTGAGCTTCTCCTTGCACTCATACAGTGAACAATGACAGACTCGCAATGCAAATGCCTGGTCAGCAAGTCAATTTTCACTAGAAAACACTTACGTTCAGATGAGGCGTTTGGGGTTGGAATTAGAAACACTGTCCTTGCCAGGACTGAGGCACATACAGGCATGGACAGTAATCCTTCCCACTAGGGAAGTAACATATTGGCTACTCAGTCAGGAAAGATGATACCATACCACAACCAACAGCAACACATGGGCTGGGGCTTCAACTCCACAGACCCTCTTGTTTCCCTCCAACACGTGGAGACATTGAAGAGATCCATCTCACCTGTATGCCCAGCCAGCTGCACCCATGAGTAGCGTTTCTTGAAGGGGCTGATGACTGGTAAGTTAACCATGGTTTTAATTGTATGCCATGCCTTTTTCTGGAATACAAAGAAAAGAAATATTAAGCTGGGCAAAAGCTGAAATCCTGACATGCCATAAACCTACCACATAGCTTCATGCACATTAAATTGTTCCTTACTAATTTGTAAGTGCTCAAAGGTGGAACCACAAAACAGACACAATGATCATCATTGGAAAAACACACACATAAAACCAAGAATGAACAAATACTTAAATATAATGCCCTATCATCCACAAGAAAGCTGCCTGAAAGAAATTTAAAAAAAAAAAGTGTCACTGCACGTCACAGGCCTGTTCTTAGCCACACCTGACCCTCCTGTGTCTGAGTCATGCAGTATGCGGAAAGCAGATGCTGAACACACACTTATGCACATTTAAGTTTCCATGAGACACGAACATAAGCTGTTTGCCACTGCCAGCAACACTTCCTTTCCCAGAGAACTTCAGCATCACCTCATGATTAACGGCTTTCTCCGAGTCAGCAGGTGGGTCTTACCACGCCAGACGCATAGAAAATGCATCTATAGTTGGACACAGAGGTCTCTCCGGTCTCTCAGCACCCACTGACAATGTGCTGTATAAACTACTCCCAGGTCACGGATTTTCCTGCTCCCTCCCCTCTTTCCCAATCTCGTTACTTTTTAACGAAGCTGGGTGTTTCTCTGGCCACCTTTGGCTGCCACACAGTGCAGCTGTCTGGATACCCCTGCAGGCAGACAGGGAAACAGAGCAGCTGCTCCCCAACAGCAGCCGAGTGCTCTGTCCCAAAGGCAGAAAGAAAGAAAAAAAATTTTAAAAAAGAGAAAAAAAAAAAAGTAGAAAGTGAAAAAGTCTTGTGCTCTGGAACTGAAACCTGGCTGAGAGAGAACCACAGCCCACTGGCGTTCACATTACACTCTGAGGGATCCCAAAGTGCCTCACAAACAAGGACAGCAGGCTCATTTCTTCTGTCACTAGGACACGATACCCTGCTGGAGAAAAAAATGGAGCTGCACAGGACTTGTGGACAACCATTTAGTGCTGAGGGTGCTTTGCTGAGATCAAGTATAGTTGGAGATCAGGCTGCATTTACAGAAGTGCTTATCAACAGCCTAACTGGGATTCACCAAAATCAATAGGAGGCATTGATTTCACTGAAAATGAGTTTAGGTCATTGCTCAACACCTGAAAAATCCACCTTCAAAACAACCAGGTCTTCTGTAGCAGGGATATTGATCTGACAGTTTAGGTGCTTAGGATACCTGGGTTTTATTGTCTTCTACACTATACTTCTACGAAGTGAAAAATACAAAAAATGAAATTGCAGGCAATGATACACAGGCAAAACATAGCTCTCCAGATCACACTCTGACTCTCCAATCCTTCCCAAAACTTGTTCACTTATACCACATTTCTTATAAGGTATCCTCTAGCAACGATGGTCACCATGTGAGGTCAAAACCCAGTGGCTATCTCAGAATGTATTAAGAGGATATGCAAACTCACAGATGCAAGTGATCTTTCTTTTAAGGATTTGTCTTCACAAGAAAGTTCTAAGTTATCCTGAAAATTAAAGGGACATAACAAAATAATCACCATATGAACATACTTATTCTGAAATAAGATTGCTTCTTCCTATTTAGCCTTGCAGTGCTAAACAGCAACTTGGCTCTATCACAGAATTAGCTGCTGTTTAATAAGGATGAGAGCAACTCTTGTACACCACGTATAAATGTCCATAGCCTCCTTCTGGAGCAAAGTGCAATGCAACTATTGTTATTCAATTAGCAAAGACAAATTATTTTTGTATAGTCTATTTGCCAGATTTAACTGATGGCAGAAGCCCTCCAGTCTACTTCGCTGTTTCTACTCCAGAGGGACACAGCCCTAAATTATTTAAAGAACAGTTGAAAGTAAACATGGTTCTGAATTAAAATGAACCCTTTGAATCTAACTCCTGCGAAAGATTTTGTTTTTGAATATTCCAGCCCAGTTTTCAGGGTAACGCTGCTTTTTCCCCTTCCCTTATCACAAGTCAGCATTGCTCCATAAGTCTCCCAGAAAGATCCTATACTCATCATAATGCCCCACTCCTAACAAATTGCATCCTGTCTCCCAGGAAGTGATGAGAAGCTCAGGTTTTCAAGGAATGCACATCAACTGTCAATGTAACCACACTCCTGTGGCTTTCCCACCCCCTCCCTCCCACGAAGCCCTAAGAAGCTGCAGCTTTCATTTGTACTGTGGGTGTGAAGGAAACAAGGGGCCAAATTTGGCCCCAGCTCAAGTGGACTTTGGCTGCTTAGGTTACAGCTGCCTTGGATGAGTATGTTTAAACTACTCATCCAGTAAGCAGACACTGACAATTGTTTTTGTCGTTTTTTTTAATTTTAAATAATCTCTTCACAAACCTTTTTTCCCCTCAAGGCAGGGAAAGCATCAGGCTCAAGCTAGGAGGGAAAGGACTGCTTCCAGACCCATCCCATGGGGCGTCCTGCGATCAGCAGGTGTTCGGCAGTTGCACTTTCCTCTCCTGCAACTTCCAGTCTCCCAACTCACCCAACCCAGGATGCAAATTTCCAGGATGCAAACAGGGCTGCATGCTGGTGGAGCAGTGGTGTGAGTGGGAAGATGAAAACTTTGTGTGCCTGCTGTGGGAGGAATCTTTCTCACTTCTATTTCTAAAGCAAGATATCTTCCTCTTTGTTAGCAATGGTAGTATGTGCTTCTCAAATCACTGCTTTATGCTGCAATGGCAAAGAGGACTGCTACCAGTGCCCATCTGTATTTACAGTCCATATCTCCCCAATTCTTCTTAATTCCTGCTCGGTCTTCTCCTTGATCTTTTGCTCTGACTGGGTTTCTCCAAGCCCTCATTTATTCTAGATTCCCAGCCAGTGTATGCTATTCACATATATTCAGAGAAAACTCAGCTATCTCTGTATCAGGATTGCCTGAATCAGATGCCCTTGACATGACTGATGGTGTTTTACATGCCTCTTGAGTTCAGTATACTCAGGAGTTTTCCAATAGGAAAAAGGAAACCATTCCAAAAGGGCCAAGAGGCAAAAATGAGACTTATCAACATTCTCAGATTCAGCATGTAAGTTACTCAATGTTAACTGTAACTGACACACTAAATATGTATGTCTCCCTAAGCAATAAAAGGTGTGAGATGCTGATGAGGGGAAAAGCTAGTTTCCTGACAGCAGGTCAGGCTGTGGCTGTGCCACACTGTGTCCCTGGCAGCAAAAGAACAAAAATTTAGGAGAAGAGAATAGCAGAACTGATTCCCGCAATGCAGCCACAATGCATGCAAAGGATGGTGGCTTGGTATCTGACATTGATCTGCGTTATCTGCATTACACTTCTGAATCTGAAGCATAGCACTGAAGAAAAGCACACACCCATGCAGCAGATGTAGCAGACTCGGTCTGTGTTAGCACTAGCACATGCAGACAAGGTGTTGGCCAGATGAGGTATTCCCAACCCATTCAACCCTGGATGCAGGTGGCCATTGCCATCATGCCTATCCATTAACAGCAAAGATGAGCAGCAACTGAGAGCCACTGGTTTGTGTGAGCACAGCCTTCTCCGGGCCTTTTCTCATGACTGAGAGCACAACTTCATACGTTCCTAGTATGCAGAAGCACAGCCGTGATGAGCCTCCCCAAATACACCACTAAGACTTAGCTGAGGAAAACCCACGAAACTCACTGGGAGGCATTTCATCAATTTTAAGGAGTTTTGGCTCAGGCCGCACTGTCTCCAAGAATTAATGCACAGGAACTACCCAGCTTTCCTGAAACCCTCCTACCATTTCAGGACAAGGGCTATAACATCCTAACAACCCAGCTCACTGAACAGATTAGTCCCTGAACTGGGTTGGGGTTTTTTGATCACTGCTGCTGGTGTTTTACAGGCAGCATAGAACAACTGAAATCTCCCTCCTAGCGTATGCTGAATCCCTCAGGGACAGATAAGCTACTCTGACTCCTAAGGACAACAGGGGATAGGGACTTGAACCTTCCTCTGCTGTTCTGTGGAAAAATAACTAAAATCTCTCCCTTATTTAAGGGTAAAATGAAAACAAAGATCTCTGTTCTGTGAACACCTTAAACACGTGTAACTACCCTCAGATAAGCACTGACCAACAGGCAACATACACAGGAATTTGCAGAACTGAGTCCTCAGTAAAGAACTTAAAATAATTAAAAACACCAATCACATCTAAACTAGTAAATATCAGGGGTCAGAATAAGAAAAACCTTTTTTCAGAGAAAAAAAACCCTAAAACCTATCAGTTTTAATAATCCTAGCATGTTAACGTGAAACTATAGTGAGTTAAAGAACAAAAGTACATAGAAATATGACATAAATCAAAGTCCCTAAAAATGTTCAGTTTTCCATCATCAGCAAAGTGGAGGAGTAGTTTCTTGCCTGAGCTGGTAAATTTTCATGGAAATTCTACTAGACTATAGTAAACAATGTCCCTTGAATCTCTTTTCCAGGAAAATTTCAGCCGTTTCTTTATCCAAGATCCTGTTGTCTTTTTTTTTGTGCGCTAGTACAGAGCCTACGCAAGCCTACAGAGAGCTATTATGACAGCAAGAAACAAAAGGATAGTGAGAAATTTCTTTGTAATCTCCCCCCTACCCCCCCCCGTAAAAGGCTTTAAGAAAGAGTACTTAATTGTCAGTCATCATAATCTGCTGTTCTTTTAAAGTCTTTACATCACTCAGGCTAAATTCTGCCACTCTGGGACATGGGGGCTGAAATGTGATCTGTATTGCTGGTTGCCACTGCCTACTCAGTGAAGGAACAAGTATCCTCCACAGGGACTTGCAAGGAGTACAGAAAACTAATTATCAAAAGTTACTACATATACTTCAAAATAATTCTGCAAGAGCCATGTGCCCAAAAGGCAAAAGCACTGAGCAATACCCAGCCTGGCAATCTCAGCCAATGCAGTGCCAATGAGCAAGCATTCGAGAAGCTGCTGGGTGTTGGCGCCTTTCCGGACACAGTGACCGTAACGATAGTGACTGGAAAAGTAACACCTGGGAACCCATCAGACCATTAGCTGGAACTGCCTTCTACAGGCGGGCCCTAAGCTAACACTAAGCATTACCAAACTGGGTATCAGTTATGACTTATCCATGCACTGTATTACTCATTCTCCAGTGGCTCACCTTTCTGCTGTGATTATTTTTTTCCCCTTCTTCTCTTCCTTCCTGGCTCACACACTGGCACCCCTATTACTCTCTTCGAGCACTACAACAAATACTCATAAAGTCCATAAGATTATACACAGAGCTTTCGTAAGAATCAGTGTGAACAGATGGTAGGGTCTAGTCCTGCAAATAGCTCTCTGTTAATATTTGTTCCTTCTAAACTCTGTGTATGTTTTAAAGTTTTATTATTGTTTCAGCTTTACTTTTTATAGTATATACATTTACTTAACTCAATAAATGTTTTTAAAGCCCTGTGAGTTAATTTTATCTACAAAATCCTTGACTGTTTTATTTACTTTAGTTTATTAAAACTGAAATAAATCAGCTTGAAAGCTAGTTTGTTTTCTTTAGCCATTTTACTAAAGTACTTAATTCAATTTGGAAAATGAAATTAACATCTCCAGACTTGTTCTCCATTTTCAGCATTGTTTGTCACTTTTTTTGACTTGGCTTTGACCTGACACATCGGGCCTGCACATACAAAGAACTTAAATGTAGGTCCAAAGCTACTAACTGTATTATTTTAAGGAACTATGCCTAGCTGGAACAAAACTTTGCTTTAATCTGTCTCAACGCAGCCATTACCTGCTTTTACCATAAAAAGCTTCCATAAGAAGTCATTTTGAGCGGACCACAACCAAGACAGTTACTAGCCTAATTTAATTACCCTGTAACTGGATATGCTTCTCTCTCTGAATGTAATCAAGATATACAGTACTATAATTACAACCTATTAAAAAGAAAGTCACAAACATTTTAACAACAAATCTACTGCTTTGTCAAAATCACAATACTCTACCGAGACAAGTTGCTATCAGCGTCATTTCCCCCAAACCAATGAGTTTTCTGTAGGTGCAGCTTTACTGCAGCCAGCTTCAAAGGTTATGAGGGATTTCAGTTTTTCAAGGGAGTGCAGCTCTGGGACAGCCAATCATATGGTTTCATCTCTTGGAGAGATCTGGGGATTTGAGTGATCTTATATATAAAAAAAAAATTTTAAAAGATAGTGAGAGTTGCTGAGCAACATGGTACCTTTTCAGTTACAGTCACAGAATTTGCCTAGTGAGCAATTCTGGTTTTGAGTTCTTTCAGTTTGAGGCTTAGTGTAGTTGTCTTTGCAGATCTGAAAGAGGCAGGCAGTTGACTTGGTCACATCCAGATCCTGGCACAGCATTTTTACGGCCAATATAAGCAAATTAGAATCACAGAATCATCGAATTGTCTAGGTTGGAAAGGACCTTTAAGATCATCTAGTCCAACCATCAACCTAACTCTGATAGAAACCATCACTAAACCATGTCACTAAGCACTAC
>KZ508070.1:7915-27657 GCA_002844005.1 Limosa lapponica baueri | reverse complement strand
CTTGGGAGAAGAGACCGACCCCCGCCTCTCTAAACCCTCCTTTCAGGGAGTTGTAGAGAGCACTAAGGTCTCCCCTCAGCCTCCTTTTCTCTAGGCTGAGCCACCACAGCTCCCTCAGCTGCATTACTCAATGATTATAATCATCCTTGTTTTTTCTTCTAATAATACATACATATACATAGATGCACACTTTTAAAATATCTAAAGCAGCTAGGAAAAGCTTTCTATTGCCATTGATCAAAATTCCGTGACTTTTTTTTTTTTCAATTGTCCAGAGTATAACAATGACCAGGCTTAGGATCATTTGGTATGTGAAGAAACTTAGAAGACTTAAGAAGACATCGTACTGCAATGGAGAAAGTGAGGCACACATATTATTTTTCCTTTATTTGTTAGGAGAAATACAACTTAAATATCCACAAAGGCTCTGCACAGGGAAGCAAAGCCCATAAATAAAACAAAAATACCCAAATAAACAAAGAAAACCCCTGAATTAAGGCACTTACTTTATACTTTCAGCAGCCAGTTGCTGTGGTTTTGCCCCTCGTTAAAGGTTTCTGGAATCCTCAAACTAAGGAGATTCTTCCTGCCAAGTCTACTACCCACTTGGCTGAATCAGACATGAATCACAAATCGAGACAAAGATCTCATTGGGTGGGAGGTGAAAGAGCAAGTCAACAAGAAGAATGCTCCCCAAGCAAGCTCCAACAGGAGCATGTGGGTAAACACACAAACCTTTATAACTAAGTTTCCGAGTGCAACGCTTGATTCAGCTCCCGAGACAGGGTGAGGCTCTTACAGCAACTGACTTAGCCCCATTACTACCACATTTCAGCTTCTCCTGTCACTGGGCAGTGAACAGGTTCTTGAGGCACACAAACACTAGCCTGATGCACAGTAGTGATTGTTGATCACTAGACAAAAAGGTATTTAGGGCCAGAATCAAAACTTTGCTCTATAACTTACATCAAGGGACAGCCCAGAGTCTGGAGATCTGAGCACCTGCTTTAAGAAGTCTGTGCCCTAACCTGGTACGCGACAGCATCACTCTTTAGACTCTCAGAGGTGCTATGCCAACCAACATCAGCTGATAATTTGTTCAAATCATTACAACTGGCCTTCTGCCAGGGCAGCTGCGTAACTTCAAACGCTGTCAGCTGTCACTCAAGGAATACAAACAGTGTAACCATGACCTTGATCAAGAAAATCACTGAGCAACCTCCATGTGCCAGATGCCTTGGGAGCCTTGACCATCCTTGTATCTGCTTCAGTCCCCAAGGGAACTAACACTCACTGCTTTGTCACACAGTTGATCTTCCTCTAGTATGTAAGTGCCAGCTGGAGACGTAAGACTGATGATCAACAGCAAGGGAGGACACACACTCCTGAAGAACAGCAGTTTGCGTGCTGCATGAGCAACTTCCTGATCAGCACCTCTCATCAGACTGCCAGGCAAACTGTGACTACACCTTCATCTCTCCATCCCTCTCTTTCACCATCCAGCCTCCAAAGCTTTGAGAAGAAACAGTGCTCAGCCTGTACTTAGCCCTTAACACTTCCGGTTTTGCATTCAACCATGGGTGAGGGCCACAGCTGCTCAACCAGCGTTTGGCAGGTGTATCCTCTGACTGCAGGGTTTTCGTTTCCTGTTTGTACCACACTCAAGATGGGCTGGGCTAACCCTTTAGAGTCATGAGAAACACTTAATGCAATAGCAGAAACAAAGCTGCAAGACAGAAGCCTCAGGTTCCTGTGTTTTCTCCTCACCATGCAGTGAGATGCATACATTCTTTGGCTCACTGTTCTTTAGGATACTTCATAAGATTTCTGGATATTCACTATGCCTGGACTAAAGGAAGAAGTGAAGAAAAGAGAAATGGATGGTCAGTATCGGACTAAATTACTAGGAGCACAAAATCCCACGTCCCACTCCACCGTTGGATTCTACATAATTCCAGGAGCAGTGTCTCTCCAAATCAGAGCAAAATGATGTGTGAAGAAGTGAAAGCATCGCTTGCCTTTCTGCAAACAGCATCAAGAGACACAGTCTGCTGACTATTCTTCAGGAATAAACATTGGCATTCTGCTTCTGGTCATTATCAAATGAAATATCTACTACCTGTATGTTATTCCCAGGCCAAAAGCCAAGATAGTCAAGGAATTAGATAGCTTTAAAGCTGCACTGTCACAAGGGCTTCCTTCACTTTTCTCACTGAGATGTTGTAAAAGCTAATACTGTTGACTCAAAGACAGATTTTATTTTAATAAGAATCTACATTTTCTAATCTAAGGGATACTGAAATGCCTACCTTTGATAGCAGGCATTAAACATGGCTGTTATCTCTACCATCGCAGCTTGTGCTCTGCTCTGAAAGACACTGGGTCTCTAGCAGGATGGAGCTCCGCCACCTGTCCCTGCTGAACTCAGGAAAACTGAACCAAAGAGGTTTGGCCCCTACCAGGGTTCTGCCAGAACACCAGTCTTGCTGGAAACTGAAATGTTATTATCCAAGAAGTAAATGGAAAGTTCTTCATTATAGGAAAGTTGACTCACTTTCAGAGCCCAGACATTCACAATTTATCCAGGCTGTCCATCACTCAGAACAATTTTGTGGTAAATCAAACATCACTTTAGCAGATGGTGCTGCAGAAGGAAAGAAATCTTTCTTAACCTCCAAAACAACTGCAGTTTGAGTCTTCAGAAACTTCCTATGCCACAGCTAGGCAATTTGAGAATTTTCTGTCCATTTTCCTTCTATCCTTCGCTTGCCATGGGTTGCTGATTGACAGCACCAGTCATGAGAAAGGGACATCCAGAAAGACAACACTCTTTAGATACAAAAGTGAACCTAACAGACTATTAGGCAGGACACAAGATTACTAGTTCCAAACAGGATATTTGGGAATACTGAAAACTCAAACACATCCACGTTTCTCTATACATAGACCAATAAATAGGTTCAGCCTAAAACATAAGCACAGTTTGTTAAGGCACTAACATGTCATTTGTGAACTGTGTATGACCTCAAATCCAAATGTACTACAAGAAGAAGGGCCAATCCATTTAAATCAGGTGTGGTTTCTGCATAACATCAAGAGAGACTGTGTTCTGGCAACAAGCCAGGAAGCTAATTTCCCCTGGGTGAACTCCAGGCACTTGGGAAGGAAGCTGAGCATGCGCTTCATCTTATTTGCTAAGGTGGTGCAGACTGTTACCTAGACACACAGCTCTGCCCTGCCTGCCCAGCAGCTCGGGGCTGGGCTCGCCACCAGTTTAACACCCAGTAACTCCGTGCCCACAGGAGAATCTCCAGTCTGAACAGAAAAAGAGACATGAAGGAAATTTTAATGCTTATCCTTTATTACACTTCCCCATTCACCACAAACCACTACCATCAGACAGAAATTGCAAAATTTCTACTAACTGGTCAAAGACTCCTCTCTCCCTACCGCTAGCAGCTTGGGTTAGTGAATACACGTTGAAAGCTTACCATGCTTTCAACGTACGCTCATGTAAGGGACCCAGATGCCATATCCCATATAACTTTGAGATTCTGCCTAAAAGGAATGTAATACTGTAACAGTGGAAGACTATTGTGCTATAATTAATTTTTTTTTCCTGTAGGAAAGGACAGGAAGCACAAGGATAGAGTTAAGGTTACTGTAAGAACCTACTGGTTACCGGTGGTGATTGTGCTTCATTTTGGTCACCATTCCATGAAAGTTTTGACAAGATGGAGGAAAGTTCAGGGACAAATGACAAACTCTTATCTCTGAGGCTGAAAGAATTGTTTGTTTAGCCTGACAGGACCAAGCATGGCAACCGTCTTGTAGTACACAACAAGTTTTCATAACTATTAGAGCAGTCAATTGTTCTCCCTGTCCACTGGGAAGGACAAGAACAAATGACTTTAATTTGCAGAAAACCAAAACATTCAGGTGAGATGGCAGAAAAGGGGCTTTCCAAGTCTATCAGTGAGTTTTCAAATGGGCTTGACAAATACCTGTTAAACCATGGTCTAGCTCAGCCACAGGGGACACCTGCCACCAACATAAAACTGGGCTGATCCCAGCATCAATGAGCTGCAATACTTCTAAAGGAGTTCTAGTCACAGGCACCAAGATGGTTCATCCTCAATCATCTAAAGATACTTATGTCCTGCACAATAGTGAGGAAAGTTGTATGATCTCTTTCTGTGCTTTATTTCCTAAAAAGTATTAAAACATACATTTATAAAATTAAGTCCCTCACACCAACACTTGTCTGCAGATCAGGATTTCTGAAATTATTGTACCCATGCATGTACATATGCACACACATATATACAGGTTATCGACAGGTATTTATTTTTAAAATGTACCTACATATAACTTTTTTCTTTCCTACCATGATAATTCAGCTTCTAACATCCTAAAACATCAGACATTCATTTGCAAAAGATCTAAGTAAACTCCATTGCCTCAGTGTGGGATCTAAGTCCAGACACATGCCCTTTCTCTGCTCCAGCTCCCACAACTGCAGGCTATAATAGCTCCACTTCAGAACACTGTTGAACAATTTAAGTAATTAATGCTTGTAAACTAAATTAGAGGCACTCAAATAAGCAGCAATATAGTGTTAAGTGAAAAGGATTATTAGAGTCTTAAAATACGTCATGTGAAAAACAGATCAGACATCCACTGGTAACAGATTGCCATTTGCTCTTCTAATCTGTAACAAGACAAAGTCCAGTACTCCATCTCCTCTCCTCCTTTGTCACCTCCAAACTCACACCTCCATTTTTCTCCTAAAGACGCATAAGCAGTTACTGCTTCACCTATCACGTACACCACTGTTCAAATACGGCCCACCCTTTGCAACGGAATGCAAGCGTCAACATTCGATAGGCACTGTTATTTAGAGTGGTGTGGTATTTACCTAGGGGAAAGCCACATCCTTCAGCAACCACTTTAATAACTCCAAGCTTTAACATAGTAACTGCGAGATTTTTCCAAACCACTGCACTGAAAGGATTTAAAAGAAAAAAGAAGAAAAAAAAAAACCAAACCCCAACCAAAAACCAAACAAGCAAAAACCACACTCCTACTTGGGTTAGCATCAAAACAGAACAAGTGAGGCCAGTGTCCCAGACAGGATGGGAGCCCATAAATGGAACGTGGCAATGATGGAGAAACCCAGAATTAAATGGAAACGGGGACCCCTCCACTTCCCCCATAGGAGTGAGAGGGCCTTCTGGGTCACAAGGTAGCTGTTTATTTTTGTAGCAAGCCTAAGATTAGAGAAACTTTTCCTGCCCCAAGCCAGCACTAGGAACTATGTAAGGAATGCAGAGAAAAGATGACTTCTCCCTTGAGCAAACTACAGGATCAAGAGAGGATTTCTGTTAACACAAGAAAGGCGAGTTGAATTCCTCCTCCGTAACAGAAGCAGGTAGTCCCAGCAGACAAGGGATTATTTAAGATTTTAATTTCCATAATGTAGCCTTAAGAAAGAAAGTCAAATTCAGACCTTACATAAGCAGGAGTGACTCAACGAAAGACTGAAACTGAAACAAGGCATCTGCCTTCCTGAAGAGTTGTGGGCGTTTGAACAATAATGAATGTGTTGTACAGAGTATGTTTCCTCTGCCCTGAAGGTAAACAAACGTGTTTACAACCAAGATCCTGGAGATCCCACCTTTTTAGAAGCACAAAAATCAATTGCCAATTATTAAGACGTGAACCCACCTAAAAATAAAATAAAATAAACAGGGTATATTTTATACTTAGACCATTGATCCACCAAAACTATTATCTCATAGTAAGAGAGACCAAAAAAACCCATAAAAACTTAAAAAGAAGAATTTAATACTGTTGGTTCCTAGCAACAGAACTGCAAGGCACACGCCCGTATCTTGCACAACCACCTACACCAGCCTCCTGAAATATAGCACAAGCAACAACTTCTATGCCAGATTGGACATAGGTAACAGAACCCACGAGTGACCAACGTCGACACACCAGGACTCAGCAAAGAAAAGACAGACATTTGAAATATCATTTGCAGGTGGTTTATGGCTTATGCTGCACACAGGGGAAAAAGCCATGCAGAGTAGTTACTTCACAAGCCAATACTGACGTTGCTGCTCTAGCTGCTTTTTTTCTTGAAGAATGCAGTGTAAAAAGAAAATTGGCAACTTGGCTACATTCATCCCACAGCCGTCCCCTGTCCCAGCCAGGATGGCTGCCTATACAGTCAGAGGACTGAAAAGGCAGACTGGGATCAAGACACCCAGCTATGGCAATGGGAGAGGACATATTTCTAGAAATAATGTAGAAAATCCCAATGGATGAACAGGAATGGAAAAAAGATTAGTTTTCACACCAGTTTTAGTGTTGGAATGGGAAACCACGCTCAGATCATCAGCCAGTCCTACTGCTGGGAGAAGACCTGGAGACCGTGGGCACAGGGATTAACAAACACAGGGAAATTACCACAGGACTTCCTCCCTCCCTGGTCTCATTGCTGAAGGCAGTCAGTCACATATTCTCTTTGGTCTTGCTATAAATTTGGGGAAAAGAAGTCATGAAACTGTTACAGGGGCCTGATTAGTGCCCAAATCCATGCAGATCATTAGGCCAGAGAGAACTCCAGAGACTCATTTCTTCCTAACATATTTAAAATACGGCTTCTTTTTTTTTTTTCTACTGAATGCCTTTGGTAGCCATGGCGATGTCACAAGCAAGTGACAGGCAAAAGCACCTCAGGAATCTCCATTTCAAAATACTCTCACAGGATTTTCAGCAGAACGGCAGGATCTGTCCCAAAATGAGTATCTTGGGATTAAATTGCTTACTCCATCTGGGTTACTACAAGGAAGGCAAAAAAGTTCCTTATCTAAATTCCACACAGCAAGACAATACAAACTGTATCCAATTATCTGTTCCCAAAATTCTGATACTCAGCATTTTACACTAAGAAAAGCGAAAGCTGGAGCGTAGGAAGGTTTCAGAGTTTCTTCACACTACATTCTCCTCTGAACAAAGCTGACCCTTTAAGGAACCGGCGCCGCTGTTCCTACAGAATGCGCATGGGTGGGAACGGCTGAGGAAGGAGCCCACAGCAAGCAGAGCTTATCATGATTAGAACATTCAGGTCAAGTGCACTTAGCCAACAACCCACTCAAACCCCACAAAAGATAACAAACAGCCAATCTGCATGCACCAACACTGTTCACACAGATTTTTATCCTTTCTATCACTGCATCACATAAGCATACAGTGATGGAGAAAAATACAGAGGCCACCTTTTAAGACTTGCTCTAACTCTGCCTCTTTCAGAAGATCAGGGTCTCAAACCCCAGATTTCCTGCAGAGCTACCTAAGCACAAGAAGTCTTTCTGCTTCTGTGTGTCTCACTCTCCTGAGATGTGCTCTAAGTTGCTCACCTAAAAGAAGCGCAATTGTCGACTTCAGACTGAACAATTCCAACAAAGCTTAAACTGTTTACAAGGCTAGAAAAAGCTACATCTTGATCCCGTCACAGAACTTCTGATGAATCCTCTGAAAAGCTTTTTAACTCTGAATTTTGAGGAAGGAGCTTGAAATTTGGGAAGAGGAGAGTTTTCAAAGCAGGAGCAAGCCATGGGAAGAGAAATCAACCTGACCAAATTTGGCAAATTTAGTTAGTCTTTAGAAGTTACCTTCTGTGGAGATTGCTGGTCACAGCATACGCAGCAGATTGATGGAGCTCAGCTGTGAAGGGTGTGGTTGGCCATCCTATCCTTCAGACACAGGCCAGCTTGAGGAGGCTCAGCTGGGACCAAGGTCACCTGGACACAAGAGAGCCATCTCCCACAGGGCCTCAGGAGCTTCTCTAAGTACAGCACTCCTTTGAGGGCCCTCTTTAGCACAGGCATCTTGACCAGCCAGCTCTAGCTCACGCTGCAGCATGCGCTTTGGAAAGGAAGGAAGGATAAAACACTGTTGTCATGTGTCAGCGCTCTCCACTACTGGAACGTGTTCAGATGGAGAATTATGTTGGCACTGGAACTTTAAAAATGTCTTAAATGCAAAAGTTAGAAATTTTCAGAATTTAAGTTTTCTGTGCAATCTTAAGTTATCCTCTTTATGCCAATGCTTACTCTTTTCTGCAGCTTATGATATAGTCTTTAATTATACAATAACATATTGTAGTTTCTATTCATTCAGTATAAATAAACAATTCCCAACTCTATAAAAAGCAGCTTTTTTTTTTATTCTGTCCTCATTGGCTTTACCATTTTAACTTCACTTACTGGAAATCTACTGTAAACGTAGTTACTGAGTTTTGTGTAGCAGTTTTAAGACAGCCATCACTACAGCAGTAGAGTGCCTTCCAAATCCTAATGAATTTGTTTTCACAGTCTCTGTTACACAAACTTTTTTATTCCTATCTTATAGGGAAAATATTGAAAGAAAGATAGGTTAATATGAAAAGTACCCATTAATTTTGAAAGCCCAAATTGAGGTGCCAATTTTTGCTTCTCCTAATACCTAGTGTTCTACAATAAACAGTTCCCATTAACTTCAGTTGCAGGTACAAACATTCAGCATTTCTGCTAATAAGACCCATACTTTCAAGTCAGTCAATAGGAGAATGAGAAAAACACAATTAGCAGCCATGGTGAAAGTCTGCATAAATAGCTGGCCTAGTCTTTCCCAGGGACACTGTGAAAGATGAGCAGTTCTCCAGATCAGCATTCAGCAGCACTAAATCGGGAAGTCAGTCTTTCTCTTCCTGTGATCTGGTAATTTTTGCATACCTATCTATGAAGAAACAGAGGTCCTGCAACACATAGCATCAGTCACTATGTAAGTGTAACTTGTCCTTTGAGTTGATCTGAAATGTAAACCAGCTGCTTATTAATTGAGTTCCACATTAAAGACTGTAGAATATTAATATGCCCACACTACACTTTAGTTATTTTATTTCATATATTTCAATGCTTGGCTGAATGATGATTTCTTAATATAATTGTCTCACATTCTCCTGATGTGGTTGGGGGTGTTTTTGAGAATGTATTTTCCATGTTTTTTAAAGCAACAGTCTGCTTGCCCATTAAGTTTTGATCTTCTATCTAGTCTTTCCCCTCATTCCCAACCAGTCCCAGTCACTCCTCTCCCATTAGCCTGCATGTATCCTGTACTTACCGCAACTCTCTTACCTCCCTTATCTCCAGAGTTTTGCTCCTGACTAACCTGCATCAGAATCGCACAGCCTCCTGTTGCAGCATGTCTGCCCAGGAGACCGGTCATTTCAAAGCACAAGAGAAGACCACTACCTGTGCCACACGCTATGGGGATCTTCAAAGATCTTCAGCAGAGGTGGTGATTTCAGAGCATCTGAACACATTCCAGTAGTAGAGGGTACTGACACGTATTTCATCCTACCTTCCTTTCCAAAGCGTGTGCTGCAGTGTGAGCTAGAGCTGGCTGGTCCATGTAAGATGCCCATGCTAAAGAGGGCCCTCAAAGGACTGCTGTACTTGGAGAGGTTCCTGAGGCCGTGTGGGAGATGGCTGTCTTGTATCCAGGTGACCTCGGTCCCAGCTGAGCCTCCTCAAGCTGGCCTGTGTCTGAAGGGTAGGATGGCCAACCACACCCTTCACAGCTGAGCTCCATTAATCCCATGTGCACTACGCACAGACTTTGAGAAGTACCAGCACCCCAAGGTAAGAAGTAAAAGCCTACATTTGATTCAGCATTCCACCACCGGAAGCAAAAAATGTGGAGCATGGAAGTGACATGCTGTCCACAGCAAACATCACAGAGAAGAACCACTGCAGTGTTCTCAGCTATACAGAGCTGCTTGAAAAAAGCTAAGACACAAAGAAAGCAGTGTTCTCTGTAGCAGCTCAGAGTAGTGAAGGCAACTATAGCTAAGGTTGGATCATTTTATGTCAGGATGTTGTAGAGACCAGGGGACAGAATCACTTACGTTGACAATGAGCTATAATTTCCTACCATCACTGGAAAACAAAGGCATTCTCTTTCTATACAGTGTTCAAAGTGATTTACCAAGAGATACTACCCTTATCATATGAAAGTTGTATGAAGACTACAGCCGTTTGCACTCTCCTGTGATACAAACGTGAACTGTGCTGTTGTCACTGGCTTTCTTACTCACACAGTTCTGCGACATCCCAGCTTCCTGTTAAACAGGTCATCATTTGTTGGACTGATGAATCATATGCATTTCAGTGCCAATTACATGCAGACATAACATGTATCTATACCTATACTTTATCCCCTGTAACCACACCTCTGTCATCAACGTGGCTCAAGTATGGATGAGGTCAGAAGGCTGATGAGGAACAGTGGATTGAAGGTGAATGCAAGTAAAATAAATGTGGTATTGGTGGTCTGGGGTAAACGGTTTAAAGAGTTTGTGCCACCTTACTTGGATATTTCATCCTGCAGATAAGGAGTGTTCCTGGATTCTGGGTTAATGCCAAGCTCCCACAAAGCAGCGTCTGTGTCATGTTTGCTATAGTCACCAACTGGCTTGGAGATTCTGTCCCAAGCTCTAAATCTGGATTGTGCCAGGTCTATGATATTGCTTCAAATGAGCTGCCAATTGGTCTTTGGCTAACTTCTTCCTGAGCTTGCCAATACAAGGTTTGTTAACAGGCAATAGTAGCCACACCTGACGGTTTCGAGGGTAGGTTTCTATAGCATCAGTCTCACTCTTCCATGTTTTGGAATGAAAGGTAAATTTCCATTTCTTCAGTGAGAAGCTCAACATTTATTGATACAAAAACCCACCCAAATGCAGTGGCTATATGTTATCCCAGAAAGCATTCTCCATTCCTGGCAGGAATGGATCAGTTAAACACTGGAAACAATATACCAATGCGTTTGCTAGTCTGACACTGGATGAACAGGTAGTCTCTACCCTTCTCTATGCTTTCACTCAGAATAAGCTGATGGAGACTAACACCTGCTTCTCTCCCCCTGCCTTTTTTTTTTTAATTATATTTTTCCCCAGGTAATGCTATGCTATGGACAGACAATGCCATCTTGCCCAACTTGTGAGCTTTTTAGAGAAAGCTCTGTTGGTAGAGAAAGTTGAGAAGAGCACTTAAAAATGCAATCTAAACCTACGCTACGCAAGATCCAAATTAGCATGGACTGACAAGCCAATTCTTTCTGCCTCAGCCCCCTTTCTCTGCAAAAACTACACTGACAGATAAGGCAGAAGAGAGACAGTGAATCTACTGGTGCTATACGTAAGATAAGACCACTTTTTGTTTCCAAGATGCACAAGGATAATATTACTTTTCTGCCATCACATTTTATAGATAATCACCACAAAATGCTGTGTGATGATCCTTAGTTCTTCTTTCAGTGCATTCTCAGCTTCCAGATATATTAGCTGTATTAAATTGCATCACATTGTGAGCATTTAATCAAACTGATTCACTTTAACACATTCCATTTATAATAAACCTTATATGTGAGTTGTGGTTATTTTTGTCCATGTTCAATTAATAAAAAAAAAAAAGCTTACCCTCATCAAACCAGCCTAATAGAATAAGATTGTCAGAACCCAAAAATATACACAGACATGCAAAATTCCAGAATATTGCCCCAGCCACTACCCTTATTCCTTTTCAGACTGGCACAGGTTTTCACAAATAAATCTTCAACTCTGTTGAACTGATGATAGCCTGAGAAAAATCTGCTTAGGTATGCCTTCCTTAAATAAGAATGCATCACCCAACGATGAGGAGTCACTGTTGCTTTCTTTACCTCTTTCCAGATGCAATTAACATTGCAAGGAGGTTTGAACTGTAGAAACACACATATAGAGAAACTTCTATAATGTACCTAATCCAAGAGGTCCATAAGGAAAAAAAATAGAGCTCTTCCAATTTAAACTGTACACCCTAGCAACAACATGTTCTTTAACATATGAAAAGTGAAAACTATGAGAGGGAAATTCATTCAAAAGAGAAGAATCTTGTAATCTGTAAGTCACCATTTCAGACATATCCAGAATCTCAACCTTTTAACTGATAGGACATTTAATTGCATCTCTCTCAACTGATTTGGTAAGAGCTAACTCATTTCCTACCAAACAAGAATCTACATTACTAATAAGCAGTGACCATTAGAGCTGATACTGCTGATGTTTCTATATACTCCACTATTCGAGTGCACAGTGGAGAAGAAACCATCCTCAAACTCAAAGAAGGCTCCTAATTCAGAGTTTTGGCCCAGTAACGGTGCAACATGGAAATGTGGAACATAGTCTACTGCTGTTCACTCATATTTGTTCAGTATACAGTGTATATGTATGTTCAGAATGATTTCAGTATACAGGACTGTCATTAGAAATCAGCTTTTTTTTTTTTTTAAAACTATGAAATGTATTCCATTAAAAGTAGCTGTTCCACAAGCAGCAAACTAATGAAGCTTGGTTTCTACTTGACTGGTATCTACTGTCCTGCAGTTATCAGAGTAACTACAGCTTGTTACTGTCCTCTCTAAGATTGTGCCAAAACCACCTCCAATTTCCACATCTCCCCCCAATTTCCTCACCTTCTTCCCCTGCCCAACTAGCGCCTTCCACCTTCCCTAACCTTACCAGCCCACAGCATTGTATTCTCCCTCCCGTATGTTGTTCTAATTACCCTCAGGACAAGAAGCACTACCTGCTGTGGCTGGCACAAGCACAGAAGCACTGATCAACTAGCCAGTATGAACATGCCAATTCGCTAGTTAACAAGCAAACCAGAAAACAACCCTTGAACTCATCCTGCACCTTCTCTCCCTGAGAAGAAAAGGTATGTACTTATTTTGGTTTCCTCTTCTCCACCCAGAGGCTGATCTTTGTGGAACTTTAAAGAGCTCTTTCTGGAACAAACTTTGAGATGTCTATCCTACTGCCAAATTTGGCTGAAATCTACTAAAGTTGCTAAAATGGAATTGATAGAGTGATTACACAAGCTTTCTTTCCTTTGGAAAGTAGGCTAAAAACCCATTAACAGTCTTACTTATGTCATCCCTTCATTCCCATTCTTCATTTAAAAATAACAATTCTATTCTACTGCATTAGCTTATGTAACCCACCCCTGAGCTGAAGTAGTTGAAACTTTGGATCTGTATTTTTTCAGCGTGCGCGCCTCTCTATATGTTTTATCCATTTTCAGGTGCTCGGCATTATAAAAAATAATGGTGAGAAGATCAGTGAAACCAAATAAGCTACACTAACAGCTATCCCCCAAAGTTTCTGGACTGGTACCACTGCAAGCAAGAACTGAACTGCTTTTTCTCTATCAAGCTGTCAGCTGTTCTCATGGTTACAGATCTATGAATTTGGAATGACAGGTCACAGTTATGAGAACGAGTAGATTTATTTGGCATATTTCCATCCAGTAAATAATCTTCTCCTATAAAGAGGACAAGAGGCTGCTGTACATTATCATGGTGTTTATTCTCTGTGAAAACCGCTTTTTAAAATCTCTGTCCCAACAAAGAAGGTGCTAACCAGATTTACGGATTTCTTAAAATTGCTCACTCACAGAATGAAGACAAAAATATATAACTCTTGCACTCTATCCATTACTATAAATGGACCACTAGTGCTTTCACTGCAAAATTCAACTGTGTATATACACTTTCCAGATGGCGTGAAGCAAGGGTAGAAAAGCACGCTTCCCATTTAAATGCAAGGGAAGGCAGGAATGTTAACTGTTGTCATGGGGTAAAATCTATTCTGTCAATCGGCTATTGAAAAAATAACCATTAATTTTTGATTAAGTTACCTGCCAAGATTTGTGAAGCTCCAGCTACTGCATTATACATACTACATTAACACAGCTCTGCGCAATTCTGTTTCACAGAACACAAGTTCAGCTAACAGGACAGCAGCGGAAAAGGCTTCTCTCACACTTACAGCTCTTCGTTGCTGGAGGGGTCTTCCTCCAGGAAAGGCAGGGCAGTCCAGTTTCCAAAGCCTCTGTTAATTACTGCCAAATGAAATGCAGAATTTGTGCCGAGGAGCTGGAATACCTACCCACTGGGCTTCTCTCAAAGGTGGGCCTGCCTAAATGCGAACAGCATTTTGTCCCCGCTGAGCAAGCTGGAACTGTACTGCAGTCACCAGCCACCAGTCCCAAGGTATTCACTCCCCCAAACTGGAGCCCTAAGGCTCCAGGGACATGCCTACATACTGTGCTCAACAAGAAATTAAAATTTAACACTGTCGTGATGTGCCAATTCACCCAACCCAGAATGCTCTGTGAAGCATTTAACTGAATCACTCATCCTCTTGGAGAACTCTCTGTTCGCCTCATGAGCTGCCAGGGACAACCAACCTCCAAGGCACCCAGGTTTATCATCCCAGGATTTAAGGCTTGGTAACTCCAGGGTTGCAAGTCTTGTACACAGAGAAAAGGCTCCAGAGTTTTCAGAGGTAGCACAGGTAGCTTGAGAGCCCACACGACTTCAAAGACCCAACTGAGTCTTGATTTCCAGGTCAACAGTAGAGGCCTCCAGCTGAGAGGCCTGGGAGGGCCTTCTTCAGCTTCGGTCTCGAGTTCCTGTGTCTGCAGATGGAAGCCTTGAAGCCCTGATAACAGGAACATTATCAGAACTTCTGCTCCCGCAGTTGAAGACCTGGGCAAGTTTCCAAGGTCCCTGCTAGGCACTAGGGAGTCTGGTAGGCTTGACAGCCCAGCAGTCCTCTGAGCGCTGGTCTGAGCTTAGTCAAAAGGTGCCGGGCTCCAAATTAATTTCTAACATTTCCAAAGAAAAGTCTAAGGAAATTCCAGTACAAGGGGGATTTCAAAGTGTCGCAATTTCCCATGAATTAGAGAACACCAAGTTTGGCCCACCTCTGATTTGTTTCCCTCAGAAAAGCCTCTATCCTTTGTGTTCCATCCTGAGAATGAGCCTTCATCTATTAAAATACATACACTAAAATCAATAAATACGTAAAAAATATGCCAATTTGCCTCTAAATAGAATCTTCAAAATATAAAACCATTCCTTGGATTATCTTAAAATTTCTAGTTATTTTCACACGTATGTGCCTGCCTTGAACCTAAAGCCTGCCCCAACGTTAATCAGTAGAAAAGACACATACTGTGAAGTTGAACCCACAGTGGCTCAAAGCAGAGATTCCTACTTCGGTGTGCTACGTACTCACTGCTTCACTAAAGAAACAGTGTCTGTAAAGACTGGACAGCTGAACACAGGGATCCCTAGTATCACAGCACTGTCCGATACCAAAAGACATCAAACACAAGGAGAAGCCTGTTCTGGACACCTCTAGGTAGCAGCAAGGACACAGCGCAGCCACCTGAGATGAAGGGCAGCATGCCTGACTGCAGGGAAAAAGCAGATTCCCGGGATTCGAGCTCTTGCTGGGTAATGCAGCAAGGAAAGCAGGGATGAACTACATAAGCGTGCACTAAGCAAATAAAAGATTTGGTCCATTTAATTTATTAGGCAGTGTCATAAAGCTGGTGACACTTTGTTCTGCTGTTTTGGAGTCCTAGCTACCAGTCCCGGCTCCGGTTTGCCAACTTGTCACAGAAGTAACAACAAGGTAGAGAGTATCAGTTAGAACACAGGCTCTTAATGGGCAGTTTGCCCCATCTTCCCCTACACCACAGGTATGGAAGAGTAACTTGGCCATCAAAAAACATGAAGTATTTTACTAGTTCAGTCAATACTTAACTTTACCAATGAAACATTAAAAAATCCTGCAGCTGCACTAAACTTGGGAAACCTGCATAAACTTTTTTCAAAAACTGAATTCTCATAATACTGTTGAACTTCTCAACTTCCCACACACCTAAATGGATAGGACATTCTCTCGGAGTTTAAAATACTTATAATACAGCTATTTTTAGTTTGTCTATTAAACATTGTTAAAGACCTTCTTCTTTTAAGTTTTTCTTCTCATCATTAAAAGGTGATGAAAGTCTTTTCCAATTTTACAATGCCTAGAAACGTCCTATAATTTAAAAGAAAGTAATACCACTCACATCCACTTATGCTGTACATTTTAGATACATGTATGTCATGTCATCTGAAGCATACAGTTCTAATGAATGATTTAAGAGTCGATATTGCATACAATACCAATAACTTCAGAAGTACAGAAGCAAAACGTTAAAGGCAGCATGGCTTCTCATAGGTAAGCTTAGGAAGATGAGTGGACAGTGAGGTGGATGGAGAACTGGCTGAGTGGCAGAGCTCAGATGGTTGTGATCGGTGGTGCTGAGTCCAGCTGGAGGCCTGTAACTAGCGGTGTTCCCCAGGGGTCAGTACTGGGTCCGGTCTTGTTCAATATATTCATCAACGACCTGGATGAGGGGACAGAGTGTACCCTCAGCAAGTTTGCTGATGACACAAAACCGGGAGGAATGGCTGACACACCAGAAGGCTGTGCCGCCATAGAGTGAGACCTGGACAGGCTGGAGAGTTGGGCAGAGAGCAACCTGATGAAATTCAACAAGGGCGAGTGTAGGGTCCTGCACCTAGGGAGGAATCACCCCATGCACCAGCACAGGTTAGGGGCTGACCTTCTGGAAAGCAGCTCTGCAGAGAGAGACGTGGCAGTCCTGGTGGACAACAAGTTGACCATGAGGTAGCAATGTGCCCTTGTGGCCAAGAAGGCCAATGGTCTCCTGGGGTGCGTTAAGAAGAGTGTGGCCAGCAGGTCGAGGGAGGTCATCCTCCCCCTCTACCCTGCCCTGTGGAGGCTGCATCTGGAGTACTGTGTCCAGTTCTGAGCTGCCCAGTTCAAAACAGACAGGGAACTACTGGAGAGAGTCCAGCAGAGGGCTACAATGATGATCAAGGGAATGGAGCACCTCTCTTATGAGGAAAGGCTGAGATACCTGGGGCTGTCCAGCCTGGAGAAGACTGAGAGGGGATCTTATAAATATCTAAAGGACAGGTGTCAAGAGGATGGGGTCAGGATCTTCTCAGTGGTGCCTGCTGACAGGACAAGGGGCAACGGACACAAGCTGGAACACAGGAAGTTACATCTCAACATAAGTCGAAACTTCTTTACTGTGAGGGTGGCAGAGCACTGGAACAGGCTGCCCAGAGAGGGTGTGGAGTCTCTGTCTCTGGAGATATTCAAAACTCAACTGGATGCATTCCTGTCCAGCCTGCTCTGGGTGACCCTGCTTTGGTAGGGGGTTTGGACTAGATGATCATAGAATTGTCTATGTTGGAAGGGACCTTTAAGATCATCTAGTCCAACCATCAACCTAACTCTGATATAAAAACATCACTAAACCATGTCACTAAGCACTATGTCAACCTGTCTTTTAAATACCTACAGGGATGGTGCCTCAACCACTTCCCTGGGCAGCCCATTCCAATGCTTAATAACCCTTTCAGTGCAAAAAAATTTCTTAATACCCAATCTGAACCTCCCCAAGCGCAACTTGAGGCCATGATCTCTGAAGGTCCCTTCCAAACCCTACAATTCTGTGATTCGTGCCTGAAGAATAGGTTTTGCTTCAGCCTGTATTCACAGACAAGTTAACCAGATGTCATGATGCCATCTCCAAGTTCTCTTTATTACTAAAGTGTTACCACTAAATTCTTGTTCCCTATTAAACACGCACACAGCCCACTGCAATAGCAGGGATAGCCAGTCAAATGAGTCAATAGCACTTTTCCACCTTCAATTTCTATTATTCTGCCACTTCCACAAAATCCCCACTAGCATATCATGTATTTTAGAAAAGAAAGCCAAACAGCAATACATTATTAATTATTTCCCACACACACCAGATTCTATCTCAGGATCAAAAGTACGAATTCAGTAGTATTATTATCGGTTTCTTGATACGCAACATGATAAAGTACAAACCTTTTTTTTTTTTTTTTCCAAAACCAGGCCACAAGTTGATGCAAACAAAGCCAATATTGCACACAGCATTTTAGCTCCTGTACTATGTGTCCTCTAAAGTAGTAAACCCACAATTACCATGAGAAAAGTCCAGCTGGAGGTATCACCTACAAGTTGCATTACTTCTTGCTTATACATTTTTTCAGAACATATGTTCTGCTAGAAAACAATTCAGTACCAATGAGCTGGCAGTAGAACAACAATTTAAATCATGGTCTCAATAAAGGTAGGAGGGCGAATTCACTAAAGCAGCACATTTCAGTTACAAAACCCCAAGAAGCATATTATAAGGAGCCAGGCAAATATATATCAAAGGAAAAAGCAAGTAACTATATGCCTTTAAAAGTGCACTTCATGGATGAAAGCTGCCAAATTACAGAGGGGATTTACTGAGAAGAATGTGTTACTGCCAGAATGGACAAAAGCATGCATTCTACCCATTCCAAGCTCCTCCCCGTCTCCCGTCATGCTCACAGCAAGAAGCAGCTCAAAAATTGACAACCACAGACTCTAGGATTGAAAGAGACAAAAAATACCTGCTGGTAAATGCCTGGAAAAATTTTATTTTGAAGATCTGATAAAGGAGACTGGAAAAAAAACCAACAAAAAAACAACCTACTTATGATCAAGCAACGTCCCCCCCATATTCTTGGGACATCAAGCAGAGTCTCACAGCTGAAAGGAAACAGCGCACACCTGGTCGGGTTTTAGAAGAGCCAACGTGCAGCTGCGTTTTCCAAATCGGCGCAGCAACCCGTATCCCACTGCTGCTGGCTCACAAGCACACAAGCAGGAGTTTCCCGGAGTTTGCATGGAGTTGGGTTACGGAAACCTCACTCCAAAGGGGAGCTCTTGGCGACCCCGAGGCACCCGGGAGGCACCCAGCAGGCCCGCCCGGCCACCCTCCGGGCAGCAGCACGTCCCGAGCGAACCGCCCTCCCCTTCCCCCGCCGCATCCCCCTACCTGGTTGGTGTCCTCGCCGTGCTCCAGGTGCACGATGCCCTGGCTCCTGCCCTCCGTGTCGCTCAGCACGTCGTCCTCCGAGTCCTCCAGGAGGGACGAGGAGCCGGTGGAGGAGAGCGAGGAGGTGGAAAGCCGGCGCGACTGCAGGTGCAGCGAGCTGTCCGTCCTCAGCCAGCCGCCCTCGGGGTGCGGCGGCTGCGCCTGGGGGCTGCCCTGCGCCTCCTCGCTCTCCTCGGCGGTGACGGTGAGCCGGGGGATGACGGGCGGCAGCACCCCGTTGGGGGGCCGGCAGCCCCTCTTCGCCGGGTCGGGCAGCTGCCGAGCGGCGGCAGCGGCCACGGCGGCGCAGCGAGCCTCGAAGAGGGAGCAGAGCTCCCCTACGCTCAGCCGTGTGGCCCGGCTGAGGTCCGGGCTGCTGTGCAGCCCCGCGCGGGGCTCCATGGCGGGAGCAGGGCCGGGCGCCTGCCGGGCAGCGCCCCAGGGCCGGCGGCCGGGGGCGTGCATGGAGGAGCGCCGCGCCGCCGCCGCCGGGGAAACTTCTTTGTGGCTCAGTCTCCGGCCGCTGCTCGGAGCCCGGCGGCGAGGCTCATGTCCAGCCCGCCCTCCCTGGGCAGCTCTGACTCACCCGCGGGCGACAGCCGGAGCCGGCTACCGTGCCCGCTGACCCGGCGCCAGGGCCATGGGGGCGCGCCGAGCCCGCCCGCCGCCGCCGCCCCGCTCCGCCTCGGCGCTGAGGGGAGGAGCGAGTCGAGCCGAGCCGAGCGGCGCCGCGCTGCTGGGAGCCCCCGCCCGCCCCTTCCCTTTACCCTTCCCGCCGCCGCTACCGCCGCCCTTTTGGTTTCGCTTTCCCTGAGGTGGCCCCCGGGGAGCGGC
>KZ508069.1:9511-24111 GCA_002844005.1 Limosa lapponica baueri | reverse complement strand
AAGAAACTCCACAGAGAACACATACCAAAAGTAAAACCAGAAAGTAGGTCTGTTCAGCAATCTTTCAGGAAGCACTTGCACTTTGTTCACCACACCGATTTTGTTCCTACTGTCTCTGTGTGGGTGTATGAGGCATAGAGAAAAAATTGCTGATCTTTATTTTCTATAGAGTACGACTTTATTAAATAGACTGTGCTGATATAATGGGATCCAAATTTCACTTTCCTAAGAATGTAATGGAAATGGAGGGCTTTTTCATCAGCAGTTTATATGCTCAGATAAATTATTTTGGTGTCTTTGTTAATGTTTTCTGCTGTCATTTAAGAATATTATAATTAAGGACATGTGCAGTTTAGTAATTTCCTTTTTATTTAATTTCTTTCACTTCAGGTAACTCTTGGAGTAATCCAGTAGAAGTGACTGCACTTTACTCATTTGAAGGACAACAGCCAGGTGACTTGACTTTCAAAGCTGGAGACAAAATCGCAGTCACAACCAAAACAGATTCCCAGTTTGATTGGTGGGAGGGAAGCATAGGAGGAAAAACTGGCATCTTTCCAGCCAATTATGTTGCCATAAGTAACAATTAAATTTGTATAGAAGAAAATGTTGAAGCAGTAATATATTTGCATTGAAAAATATATTTTATCTTTTCAGATTTTATTAAAATGAGATTCTTGATCAAGACTATTCTAACACAGAATTGAAATGTGTTACATGACTGTAACTTTTCCTAAACTTATTTCTTAAATAAACAGTATGTGATAGTCAATTTATGATGAAATTTTATTTTTGAGCAAGGCGCTGTATAAAAAGTACTCCAATTTGTGTCTAGTTTCAATTCTCTCTTGCAATATGGATTTATTTTTTACATGAGGGAAAAATTACAAACAATTTAAAACTAGGCATGCTGAAAAATACTGGTTCTATTAAATTATAATTTATGATCTCTTTCTACAATAAATGGTCTCAAATTTGCTTCAAACCATCTCTGAGTTCGAGTTCTTTACTTTTACTAAACACAGATATTTTTTCACAGGTATAGCAGAAGAAATTACCTTCATACTTGGTTTTAAAAATCACTTCAGACATTGTAATCTTTTTTATTGTCTACCTTAGGTCTGATCCCCAATGTTTGCCCTTGTTAGGCATACAAAGGCCTTTTTTAAACAACTCTAACAGTTAAGCAGTTCAGCTTCTCTGATAGCTTATCTTATATTGCCCTCGTCATTGAAGAATTTAAGCACTTCTGAAATTTTGTTTAATAAAATGCATGAATAGTCCCTCCCAGAAAATATATAGGCTTATGATGTCCCTTGATTCCCACAGGAACTTGTTCCACAGATGGAAAGCAAGATAGAGAAATCTCTGCCTAGTTCACAAGTGAGCTTTCACAACTCTTCCTGCTTCTTCCCGTTTAAGGTTTTTTTTTAACGTTTAATCTTTAAGGAAAGAGCAATGTAGAGTAAGTTACAGAGTAAATAGACTAAATTATTAACAGTAAGATAGGGAAGATATTTCTGTAGACTGTATGTAGTAGTAATGTATAGCACTGTCATTCTCAGATTTCAACTTAATTTTGAGTATTTTCGCAAATCAACTTCATTTTACCAATGCAGATACTGACTTGATGTGACAAATCAGAGCAGAAGTGAGAATGACACTTGGAGTTTTTCTTGTTCATCCTTTCAGAAACTGAGATGCTTGTGTAAGTGTCACAGTTGAAGGAAAAAAAAAGAATGAAAACTTAGGTCTTTTTCACCCTCAGCAGGAGTTTGGGTCTTGCTTGGTTTCTAGTGGACTCAAAGATGTTCCTTGTAATAGCTTAGAGGACTAAACAAGTTTTTTTGAGTAAAGTAAATCTGAGATGATTAAAGCTTTGCCATCTATCTCTATTTGTGATAGCTTTCATTGCTTACAACTGGAGAGATATAAAGGTAAGTTAATCTTGTTCCTCTTTGAAGAGTTTCCATAGTCTCCCTAAGCTGTATTTTCCCTCTTCCCATATTTTCAAACCTGAGTTTGAATTAATTCCTGAGCTCCATCACCTATAGGAAGGCACTTCTGGAGCCTTAGACATGTTAAAATGTATCTTCTCCTCTGATCTGAGTTTGTTCAGTGAGTGCAAGTTTTTCCTTGTGAGGCTGTTCACTGTCCAGTTCACTCTTCGATCCACTGTCATCAAGGAAATTATATTTTTCCACAGCTTACCAGAGAATATATGTCGATAGTAACAAGACTATCTTCCAAGTTTATCCAGCAAGAGTTCAACTCACAGGAAGATCCTAGTGCATTCAATTTCCTCACCTGTTGGATCAAAACTCACTCTCCTTCTCTGTTTTCAGAGAATCAAACTTCAGAAGACTAGATATCTGATTTATCTTGGTATTTAGCAAAATTTACATTAGCTGACTACAGGGTGTGCTAGTTTTGCAAGGTGAATCCATTGAAAAGACTCAGAAAAAAAAACCCAAAACATAATTATTAAATACACCAAGTTTTACATAATGTTTGCAATGGTGAAACAATAATATCTGACAGTTCCATGCTTCCAAAATTTTCAATATTCGGAGTATTTAGGCAACCATCTGTCAACAAATTATGTAAATAAGAAAATTATTCAGCTTTTGGTAATGGGACAAGATGCTACATTTTAAAGTTTATCTTTAAACCATTGAGATGTACTTAAAAACCAAAATACTCATTTTATCCTGATACCAGGCAAAGATACAAAATACAGGGGGATAACTGAAAAAGGCTTCTTTCTTTCTTACAGGCATTTCATCAGGTAGTTGTTAAGATAGAAACATTATGTAACTCTTATCAACAGATCTTCCTTCCATACCCATTTTAATTAATGCATCCACTTTAATTAACTATTTAAAATGGTATCTATGCTTTCAGAAATTTTACAAAATTTTGTAAACATTTTTCAGTTTATTCCTAGCACCTCTTTGACAGTTTACATCATTTTGTCCATTTATGTTCATTTGTGATACTTTTAAGTACATGAACAAAACCATAACTGGCGTGTGTTCAGATTCTATTCTTTGTAATATCTGTATTGTAAAAATCTGTTGATTTGCTAGTAATTTAACTCATAATTTTAAAAATAAGTTTGGTAATAAGTATAACTGCAAACCTTTTGCTCTGACATTTTCTTCCATTCTTTTTTTCCTTGCAGGCCATTGCTGACTGAAAAATAGTTCTGTTAGCTCTACGTGTAAATTTCTGACATGGCTAATATCTCCAGTTCTTCAGCAACAAGTAAACATGTAATCACACTCTCCCTTCTCCTATCAGGTCAAACATTTCCATTTGTTGAACCCTCCACAAAAACATCTCAGGCTGGTCTTTCCTGATTAACTCTTCTGTTTCACTCTTTCTGTATATGCACACGCACACACACGCATGCACTGGGTGGTTATTTTGGCTCCATGTTTGGATAAGGACCAGCTGAATCTGATGCAATGTCTTCCTCAGTGATGTTCTGTTCAGTCTGATGTTCCTATTTGGAATAGGATGTGTCCAGCCTAAACTACGACAAGATGGCAGGCAAAAATTCCTCAGGATTGAATACTGGCATCTCCTTGAGAAATGACTGAGTTTCTCCTTTAAAAGCTCAATGAATTTCTCCAATAGGTGTAATCATGCTTGCACAAATTTTGAAACCAGATTTTTACAACTTGTGTCAAACCTTACAGTCTTAAATCCATATTGCATAGATTTCTACCGAATCTATACACAGCTTATGCCTATAGGATCGTAAGGAAGACAAAAATAGTCATTTGTGTAGCCTTTTTAGTAGATCTTTAAAAGAATTGTCTGATCTAAAGGGAGCTGAACTGCAGCTGTTTAAGTTGATTTATTGTGGGTACTTAAATGCACAGAACTTTTGAAATGTAGAGCTTTCTTCTATGTTACCTAAATATAAAAACAACATCCTACCTATAGGCATCTATTTCTAAAAAACTTGGCCAGAACATTTTGAAATCAAATTAGGTTGTATTAAGAATCTAAATTTACCCAACACTTCAGTCTAAAAGTTCATGGGAAACCATTTTTGAGTTTTTAATTGGTTCTTGCTCTTAATTGAATTAGAAATACTGCAAAGAAAACCTTTTGGGCTTTTCCCATGCCATAACTAATGTAAGAAAAATAAATAACAAGAAATAGCAAGCTTCATTCTTTGGAAAAGGTTTTAGTTAATTTCATCTAAAATTATGTGCAAATAGTTCCTTAAATGCCAAGAGTGTGTGAACTAATGCATGCTAACCCTAACGCTAGATTGATATCCATGTGTTCTTCTATATCTGTGACTCATCCTGTAATTCTTTACCTGCATCTTTTTATTAACAGTTGAAACAAAATTCCGGTAAGTGTAGACCGTAGAGGAATTCTGCCATCAGCATCACCGAGTCTTTGCATCTGCCTTTATAAAGCTTCTAGGTAATACTGCCTTTGGGGTTCTCTTCAATGGTTCTTAAACCTTATACCTGGTAAAGTCCACGTCCCATTTAATGCTACGGAAAAGGCAAATACTCCTAGCACATTTATGCATATTTCTAGCCTTCATCTTGAGAATTTGTTTTTTAAAAAAGTTTGTACAAGAGGCAGAGAAAGCAAGCTGGGCAGTGCCTAGAGAAGCTAAACGTAATTGTCTACTACATGGAAGATTTGCCTGCCTGAAGAACCAGGAGGTGCTTGCTTGTTGAACCTGAGGATGTCTGTAGTGGTAATAAGAGCCTGAGGGTCATTTTAAGTTATAGAATCATAGACTTGTTCAGGTTGGAAAAGACCCTTGGGATCATCGAGTCCAGCCATCAACCCTACTCTACAAAGTTCTCCCCTACACCATATTCCCCAACACCACATCTAAACGACTCTTAAACACATTCAGGGATGGTGACTCAACCACCTCCCTGGGCAGCCTATTCCAGTGTCTGACCACTCTTTCTGTGAAGAATTTCTTTCTAATGTCCAGTCTAAACCTACCCTGTTGCAGCTTGAAGCCATTCCCTCTTGTTCTATCACTAATTACCTGTGAGAAGAGACCAGCATGTCCTTTCAAGTAGAGAGTGCTGAGGTCTTCCCTCAGCCTCCTCTTCCTCAAACCAAACAGTCCCAGCTCCTTCAATCGCTCTTCATATGTGAAGTGTTTTCTTAAACTACTTGAATACAATTAATTCCATTCACAAAAGCAATAATCATAGTAAAAGCAATTTTATTGTTTAAGACATTTTGAAGTAAAGAATTTTCCCTCCTCTCTTCTTCTCTTCCATCTCCGTATCCTTCTCCAGTCTTGTACTATTCCTGTGCTATTCGTGGCCTTTTAGTGTCTGACTTGCTGAATGCTTGAGGACTATGTGTGACGCTGTCGAGGGCAGTTAAACCTAACCTTCCTATTAGGTTAGGTTTAAACATTGAAAGGCCACGAAGATGATCAGAGGGCTGGAGCGTCTCTCCTGTGAGGACAGGCTGAGAGAGCTGGGGTTGTTCAGCCTGAGGAAGAGAAGGCTCCAGTGAGACCTTATAGCCCCTTCCAGTACCTGAAGGGGGCCTACAGGAGAGATGGGGAGGGATGTAGTGATCAGAGGAGGGGGAATGGTGTTAAACTGAAAGAGGTGAGATTTAGATTGGATATTAGGAAGAAATTATTTCCTGTGAAGGTGGTGAGGCACTGGAACAGGTTGCCCACAGAAGCAGTGGATGCCCCATCCCTGGAGGTGTTCAAGGCCAGGCTGGATGGGGCTTTGGCAACCTGGTCTAGTGGGAGGTGTCCCTGCCCATGGCAGGGGGGTTGGAACTCGATGATATTTAAGGTCCCTTCTAACCCGAACCACATATGATGTGAGTAATGCTAACCACTGTACCAAATAGTTATCTGGGGGGGGACGACACGGGACGATGACTAGTTAACTGGCTTTGGGTGCCTAAATTCTCACATCATTCCTGTAAATGAAAGTTGTTGTTCTGTCAAATCAGATGTATGGTCTCACAACAAACACAATTAGAATTCTGAGTTTCTGAACATCCTGTTTTCGCAATATTTGCAGTGCCTTTTATGCTTTCAGACATTTTAATTTTATTTTCCAAATGCAAATGCTAGTGAAATCCTTTTCTCCAGGGGTTTTAAATCATTTTAGGCTCTAATTTTCATGCAATTAAATGTGAGTTATGCCTCACGATAAATTGAAATAACACTGTTGAGGGAAATAAATAAAGCACCTGGATGCAAAAGTATTGTCACAGATTGACAGTTCCAGCTGCTTGGGAGACATTTTTGATCACTAAAGCATCAAGTCACTTAAATAGGTGCCATTCTGTAAGATTTTATCAACTGCAGAAATTTGGGCCAAAACGAACTTTTTAAAGTAGAAGCGATGCCTGTTAAAATACTGGTTTTAATTTGAGTTATACATTTTGTGGTGGTCATTTCTCGTGGAAACTGGATCTGCCCATTACCATTTAAAACCTGTCTCAGGATATTACTTGCTCTCAGCCTGGTATTCCCTTTAGTGTGTCTTGTATTTTAATGTTCCCAATTTCCTTCTGTCATATTTGATGTCAAAATTAAGGCCACAGTTAAGCCAGAAATTCAAAACATCAGTCTCTTATTCTAATTGGTTTCTTGTCATCCATCAGATTCTTACAAATGTGAACCGGGACAAGCTGCTTTAAGATTCGGAGCTGAAGATTGTATTTGATGTGTTTTGGATTACTTCTTTTGCGTATCTGATTTCATGCTTCTCAGACTAACCCCTTGTTTCCTTCTGGCAACACTGAAAATACTTGGGCCTGTTCCAGTTGATTTTACATCAGTGGGATTCTTTTGGTAGCTTTGAGGTAGACTTTAAACATTAAATGGTGCTAGATTTACTTAAAATCTCTGTTACTCTGCTGACTTTACTAGAAGCCAGGCTGCTGCTCAAATTACAGTGTAAGACAAAGATTATTGATGTGTTTATATGCCTCTGAAAACAATCCAATCTGTGTTTTCTTCATGGCCATCACACACTCAAGGAACACATATTCTTAATGTAGCTTTTCAGTGGCTCACATTCCTAACAGAAAGGATAATGAGTTTGCATCAGCCCATGCTAACTATTTTTTTCCCCTATATTGCTGTTTGTGTGTTCTTCTGGTCAGTCATTTCTGTGATTTAAAAAGCCATCCCATACTTAGTCTCACATGTTTGAAGCCAATTAAAACTGAAGCTGTGAAGCAGCCTTGACCTTCTTTGCAGATTCCTGTGCAGTTTGCCAGCATCTTTTCCTATGGATCCCTTGGAGTCTGGTCATGAACATGGCAGCCAAAGGAAACAGACTTTCTTTTCCAAGATTCCTAATCACAATTGCTTATTGGATAACATAAAAAAGAATATGCTATATAAAAAGTAAAATCCTGTAGCTATTTCCTTGTTTTGCCTTCTCAAGATTTGGAACATTACCTTAGCTTAAGTTAGAGTATTTCATGATGCCAAGAATTTTCCTCTGGTAGCAAGGCTTTTTCTTCTGATACACAGAGGTCCCCTCCTGTAGAGTAGCACTCATTGCCACGCTGCTGATACAAGTTAAGAAGCAAAAACAAAAGTGGAGGGGTAGGATATCCAGCACCAACCAACACGTCATCCAAAGAGCATTTTTATTTTTGAAAATATACCTAGATTTGTGTCACCTACTTTCAAGTAGGAGTCCTCCCAAGTTAGCTGTCTGTTTTTCCAAAGCAGTCAGTCAAGAGAGGGAGGTTGCATGAAATGCCTTCTAGAATGCCTTCTGGAGTCTGTAGTAGAGAAGATTAGCTTGTTCCTTGAAACTGTCATCCTAATGTCATTTTGTTGGCAATCCTTCGGGATGATCTCTGTATATAGATACTTTATTCTTGCATTTCAGAAATAAGTACGATTTTTTCTCCATGACCTACTAAATTAAGGAGACATAATTTCAAATCCTATTAACAAAAGTTTCCAAACTGGAACATGAACTGAAGCTATGGATCACTGCCACTGTGAATGAAGAATGGAAAATGTAAGAAAGGGAAAGATATAATTAACAGCAATATAAGTTCATATCTACTTTGGTAATAGGAATTAATATGGGATGTTAATCTTAGTTGCTGGTTTTGACACACTTAAGCTATCTGCTTATTTCGTCATTGCCTTTTTTGGTACTAAGACAAATGCTGGATAATAATATTTGTCTATCTAACTTGATACTCAGAAAATTGTTTTAGATTAATATAACGCCCTTTGAGTTATTCTCCTTTTGATCAGTTTAGAAATATTCTTGGCAAAACAAAGAGATGGAAAATAGTGATCTGAAAAGAGAACTTCCTGAACTGAAGAAAAGACAGATCTCATGAAAAGTTGTTGTTATTTCTTAAAATTGCTCAAATCATACATTGCTAAATGGATTATCTTAATCTAGGGCTCTTAATTTAACAATATTAATTGTTGATGATATACCAAGCCTAAGGGAACTCAGGTAGCCTGGAGCATCTTTCTCTTACATGTTATAATATTAAAAAAATTATATTTATATTTCTCTCCTGAGGTTGATGTCAGAATAAAAAGCTTAAATGTTATTCACTTACATTTTAAAAAAGCCAGTTTTTTTAAACATGAAGAGTTTTCTGTTAACAACTGGGTTCCCAAATCCAAATGAACAAAATGTTTAACATGAAACTCAGCAGTTTCACGTTAATAGATCCTGGCTGACAGTAGGAAACTTGGACATTATTGATTACAGTTCCAATGAGATGTACTAACTTTAATACAACGTACAAGCAACATGTGCAGGCAAGCCAGATGCAAAACTGAAACATTATCTAAACAGAGCTGATTTCAAATGTTTCAAATGTAAATAACCCACCCGGTGGTCCTTGAGACTGTCAGCAGTCATTATTTTCCGTAGCGTAAACAGGGCTGTCAGCTGGGATTTCTGTCACAAAGATAAAAAGTCATTCTTCCCTAGCAGAGCCTAGGCTGTTGTTTTTAAAGAAAGTCGTGCACCTCCATGATAGATGGAAAGTTCCTTTCTGGATTTTAATGAAAGTATTTTATAAGCTGCTGTGAAAACCAGAAGAGGTGTCTGAACAGTGTAGGCTAGGGGATGAGTAAAGGTTAATGGAAGCAGCAGAGTAATACACCTTAAAATTCTGACGTCTCAATAAATGCATAATTTCCATGGATTTGCTGTGTTTGTTTTTCAAAGTTTTCTGCAGGTAGTGAAAGCTAAACCAAGAAAATAACGAAGGTATAACATTGGATGAAAAAGTCATTGCATGTTTGAGGCTACTACTTGAATTAAAAATATGAACATGATCAGTTTAAGTGATCTGAAGCTTTAGTTGATCATAGGGATTTATACAATGGCTTCAAGATTTAAGGCCTGATCTGATTCAGGTATTACAGAAGAATATTGTTGCACTGCCTGCCTCCACTTAGTTCAATGGCAGCTGAGCAATTACAACATTTTAACAAATCTGGTCTGGTGTCTCAAAGCACAAAATGAATTATGTTGCACTATCTTCTGTATTAACAGTCATATCTTGATTTTATAGCCACTGAAATCTGCAGGAGCATTGCTATTGGCTTCAGTGGAAACATGATTTTGGACAGTGGAACACATCAAAGTTTATTTGAAAAATTGTTGAAGACTTTTCCAACTGATGTCCTGGAAGAAAATAAAAGTTTCAAGTTCTCCTCAAGACCTTTTTCACATTTCCTCCTGGAAATGGGTTGTCAGGTCTCTATACCTCCTTTCTGTAACTGACCTGTGCACTGCTCAAAAACTAGAGAACTTCACATTTTACTGAACCACAAAGATACCTTCTTCCTATGCAGGTATTTTCTTTGTGTCTGAGGAACCGAATACGATACTACCTTTCATGATAGAGTCGTCCTCTGCAACATATATTTATACTTACTTAACACGGTGCAGCGTCAAGTGAAAGCATTAACAATGTGGTTAACCCCTCCTGATGCCTTGGCTCCTGAATATATATTACATATCTTGTAATTTTTGGAATAAGGAAGGAAAAGGGAATTCTTCCTCTAGAGTGTGACCTGAAACCCAAAAGTCTAAGGAAACAATGAACATTTTAGCATGACAAATGAAAATGGTGGAAAGCTTTTGAAAATTGTCAGGGCTCCAGGGTGTCTGCACTCTCATGCTTTTGTAGCTAGGAATATTATCACAGTTCTTTTAATTTTAAACTTATCCCATGCTTGCACTTCTTTACTTCCAGATGGCATGACAAGATAAACTCAGCTGTATCTGACATAGCAGAAAATATCCCTTCATCTAAGAACCTATGACTAGTGATGCAGAATTGGCTTTCTTCAAACAGAGGTACATGGAGGAAAGAGTTAAAAAGTCAAGAAATCTTTATTCCTCTCTCTTACCTAAATCTTTTTCTTTGCTTGTATGTTCTGCAGAGTCTGTGTAAAGTTGCCTTTTTCCTTGTCAGATTGCCTAGCTACATTTTTTCTTTTTCTATTCCCCTCTCTTTCAGTGTGCTCCCCATTTCCCCACAGGCAGCCACCAAGTATTCCCTTCACCTTTCTTCCCCAGGGTGGATTTTTTATGGTCCTTTCAACTCTTGCTTTCCTTGTCTTGGAAAAACAGCTGTATAACATGGCTGGCATCCTGAGGCAGCATCTTCCCTTTTAAATCTGGCACTTGTACTTAACTTTCTTAAGTTGTCTACAGTTGTCCTTGTCTTTTTCTCACTGCAAAACCTTTCCATTTGCATGACTGTGTGAAATAATCCTGTGGGTATCCCATGACTTTCTGCTGCCAAAAGGAATTCAAAGGCCAACTCCTAATAAGATCAATGAATTAGATATGCCTAAAATAGTACCGGTATATTGCATGTTTCTCTTTTGTGTCAGAATTAACTTTAATTGAAATGACAATATATTTTAAACAGATCTTTAGTTTAGCAGATGAGGTCAGCAGATACGCTGAGTGCAGGGAAGCTCTCAATGTCTTCGTACCATACGTGCTTCAGGAGGTACAAACCAACTGACCTTTACTGAAACAAGATGAAACCTGCCCAAGTACCACTCAAACAATGGCCAACTTAAATAAAAAGATTGTGAAGAATCTATTGCAGGACTTAGTACTGGAACAAGATAACCTTAAGTGACACGCTGCACACACAAGGATAGCAATGGTGTCTACGCTTTGTGAAACAAGGGAACACACAGCAGTGAGATTCCTATTAATTTACACTATTTTTGTGGGAAAGGTGAATGTGTTAATTAATGTTTATTCAAATCTACTTTTTACAGCTCGTGAATGTCAGTTCCCTCAGATCAAAGGCTATACAATTATAAACTCAGCATGCTGTAAGCACTTTTGCAAACCATCCACCGATGCTGCCCCAGACATACAGCTACCTGCATGCCATGTGCAGACCTACAGAGCTGTAGGGATGACAGCAAGGGAGTCTCCTTGCATCCGCACTGAGAAGTGTATGGAGGCCAGTGTCCCAGCTTCTGGGTCCTGAAAGGGGAATCTGCTCTTCTTGGTATGTTGTCTTCTCTGATTTTTTTAAATCAGAGCTGTGGATTTTTTTTTTGACAGAAGTAATTTTTTAACAGGATGGAATTTTCCCTTAAATTCTCACTTTCAGAAGAATTATCTATTTTTTAAACTCTTAAAGTAGAAGGTGTTTAGATTTAATTTTTTTTCCCCAAAAAATGTGGAAAAAAAATGTTGAAGGATAATTTCAATAAAAATCAGGAAAAATGAAATTTTCTTCCGGTGTGTTTCGGGTGTTCCAGCTCCCCGAGACTTTTCTTCTGCTGCTCCCAGTAGTTTTGTCATCCTACAGTATTTCAGTAATTTTCATACATATTGCTCTTAGATTTCTGTTTATGCATTTCACTGCCTTTCAGAGCAAAGAAACTTAACTACTGAAATAAAAAGGTATTGAAATCCCTGCAGTATAACGTGCACATCAGAGATACAGAAAGCCGTAAATGTGTGCTTTATAATTATAGTCCTTTTCTTCCTTTTTCTTTCACCTGCCATCATTTTTCTTGCACTATCAGTATAACGGTCTAGTAATTGTAGTAAAGAAAACGCAAACTTTCTCCTCTGCACTGATGTGTTAGATTTGAACGTCAAGGAAAATGCACTGAAGCCAGCTGAAACTGTGGTTGCAGAGAAAGAAGGTTCTTTCAAATCCTGTTCTTCAGTATCTTTTTTGTAGGTTTTCGTTGCATTTATTAAATTAATGCCAAAAGGCTTTACTGCATCAGTAGGTAATAAAGTGAAGGGACTGGATAACCTAAGGGTAGATTCTGTGTAGCAGTTTTTATGAGTACCTCTGCATGTGTGTGTATCTATGTGTAGTATTTGGTGAAGAAGGAATGCTGGACTGAACCTCTTTGATTGGATTATATTGCCTCTTGCCCTTTCCATCATTATTACATTATTAGCTGATGTTTATTTTCATAACTGTGACTTTACTACATCTGTAAAAAAAATAAGAGCCTGCTTTGAAGTTTATATCATGCTGGGAATATTACTTAGAAATTGGCTAAAATACAGCAATGGACGGAGGGGGCTGAGCATGGGAATTTTAAAGCTGAGTGGAGCAAAAGCCACAGATATTCTGAAGCCCTGGTCCGTGACCTTTAATAACGTAGTTTCATTTCTCTTCCACTCCACAAGCAGCGCTGCTGATTTACTTTGCATGAATAAAATTTAAAGGGTCAAAACTCTAACTTGACGCTAGCTAGTGGACATACTGGCATCGTTTGGTTTAGTCTACTGTAAGATCTAATTTTGCTCTGGTTCAGAAGAGAAAAATTAGCAGAGCAAATTCCCTACATAGTCACTGGAGAGAGGAAAGCGCTTCCAAAGAGGCCACTTCAGCAGTGTCAGTAAAATGGCTAAAGCAGACGGTGTAGATAATGTGCTTCTGAAATATAACTGTACCATGTGGTTCTTGGAAAGCTAGACAGAGACTTGGTTGCATGTTAAGATTAGTCAAAGAAAGATAAACTTATGGTGGAGTTCTTGCTACTTTCATTTGGAATGTTAATAGCCCAAATTAAACAGTGTAGAGTACTCCAAATACCAGAGCAATGAAAAAGTTTACAGCAATGATATCAACATTTGGAGTATCCATATTTTTTCAAGGTCTGCTCACTTCCCATGACATTCAAAATACTTGTACATTGCCAAATATAACTCAGGGTGCAGATACGATGTAGCCCTGATTTTAATTTGAGTGCCTGGGTGTAATTCCTTCACTGATGTGTGCCATGAATCCAAAACAGAGCTGAACCAAATAGTGTTGCTCTCTATTGTAAGAAGTATATTTTGTCCCCACAGATGAAACAAACTTCCAAGTTAGTGTACTCAGCAGGGAGGCCAAGGAGTGAACTGGCACGGAAAAACTCTCCCTTTAAGTACGAGTAAAGTGATTTTCTAAGGTCAGCACAGAAACGTAAGTAACCCCTGTTAAAATTATGTCTCCTCTGAGCAAACGTAGGTAAGTTTGTTCTCAAAGTATGACAGTCTTGTCTTTTATGTTCCTGAATTCAGGTGTTACATGCAGCTTACACATCAGAGAGACCGGCATGAGATAAAGCATCATCTCCTTAAACCAGGAGATGAAGTTTTGGCCGCAGCTTTTTTGGAAACAGAAGTGATCGAGGGGCAGGCTGCCAGGCTGGGAAAATGGCAAAGCAGCAGCAGAGAGAAAAAAAAATGGGCATTTGTGTCCATCCAGCTGACCAGTCTGCCAGTGGCTGGGGACAATCTCTTGGTTGAGCCAGCCTTGCCACTTACTCTGCCCCATGTGCAATGTGAGGAGCATCCTGTGTTTCGAACAATTCAGGGACTGATAAATGGAAGGGAACACAGGCACGTTTGAAAGATGGAAGTGTAGTTCTAACCCACTCCTCTTAGATTCTCCATGTTGGTACCTTGGCAGCTTGTGTGCAGTTGTTTTGGGTTAGTCACTTATTTTGGGGGACAGCACAGTAACAAGCTGAGCTCCCTGTGGTCTCCATGGTGTTAGAGAAAGTGAAAGCGAATTAGTTGAAATATTACTGCATGCCCACAAAGTAATCGAAGCCATACCCTAGAGAAGACTTGCCATCTCGGGTAAACCCCAGCTGTCCGAGGCATCCATCACTCCCAAAGCAAACCTTTGGCCCCTTTATATTTTCACAATTATATGTATGTTATCAAAAAGAAGCAAGGACGTGGGAAAGGGAAAAAAAAAAAGAAAGTTTAAAATAAGCATCCACACTGTGGGAACACGGTGGGGGAAGAGCAGTGAAGGCAGCAACTCTCCTCCATGGCAGGGTGGAATTCTGTGCAAGGTTCTGTTGCGTACAAGCCTGTTTTGTTTGGAAAGGCACTGTTGCCTGAGCACCTGCCTGGCTTACCCTAAAGCAAACAGACAGCAAACAGGTCTGTCTCAGAGATGCTAAAAATGGCCATAGTTTGTGCTTGTCCAAAGCCAACAGGTCACCAGGCCGAGCAAATGCCCCTTCTGGTTTGGCAAGTTTGGCTGCTGTCTGTTTGCTGGTGGGAGTACACAGATGCTACATATCCTATCTAACTTGAAAC
>KZ508068.1:12725-27119 GCA_002844005.1 Limosa lapponica baueri | reverse complement strand
AGGTCCTTCTTCAACCATGAAGAGGCCCTTGTCCTTACCACCCTAAATAACTCACTATCATCAGTGTACCTTGTCACCTCATTATTCACTCCTTTTCCCATATCACTTATGAACACAATGAACAGCACAGGCCAGAACACAGATCCTGCAGGATTTCACTCATGGCTTCCCTCCACCTTTCATTCCTAACTTTTTCTTTCCTATCTTTTAATCAGTTATTTAGTCATGTCAGAGCTTTGGTTCTCATCCCACGGCAGCATAGTTTCTCTAGCAGGCTTCAGTGAGGAAACCTTGCTGAAAGCTTTCTGGATTTTCAAGAAGGACGAAACAGCTGGACCTTCCTGATCCCTGTGCTTCAAAGAAATACAATGAAATCTCGTATCTGTAATCACTGAATATATTAAACAAAATACAGAGTTATTTTTTAAAATTTGAGATCAGTTCACGCATAATTCTCCTTCCAGTGATCAGCTCCGCTGTGTCTACTTAGTTTACAGAAGACAGTGATACTCATTCAACCTCGGCAACATCCTTTCTGCTAATGCAAACGATGTCACGAGCTTGACTGTTGTTTAAGATGTGGCTTTTTTTTTTTGGTCCAGAGGTTAATTTTGTACAAGGCAATTGATAGCGCGTTTGACCCAAGGCCAAGAAGTGTGCTGTTTGGTTGTTTGAATGATACCTCCTGGCAAATAATGCGTCTTTTCTCCTTGTTATTTTGGCCATAAAACACACCCTGCATAAAAATCCTCACTGAAGTCGGCTTTGAAAATACACATACCATGTTATAGACATGTACTAGGCTAAAGTATTTTTGACGTGCATATCCACTCAGAAAGTTATTAAGAAATATTCATCTTGATATTATTTGAAATGAGGGAAACACTGGAGTATGAATATCAGGAGTTTTAATCAAAATTCCATTGGGATTTCAGTTTGGGATTGAAGTTATACAAAATATTTGCATCTGAAGCAAAATCCACAAATATTTGGATTTTCATCAGTTCTGCTTGGATGCAAAACTGTCAGACACTGCAGTTTTGGCAGTCAAAAATTGCTTTTCCTAAATGTTAACTGCGTTTCCCACCCATTGGAAAAATTGCAGAAGACCCTGGGGGGCTTCTAACTCGTATAAAGCCAAGTGCCAAAGAAAAGAACTTCTCCAGGGGTTCCTTGTTTCTCCTCAGGGGTAGTCTGTCACCTCCAAACCTACGCTTCATTTTCGCAGAGGAATAATTCCTTATGGCAACTTTCCATGGTTCTGCCTCGGAGCAGGGCAATTCCCAGCAGCCGCGGATGCTGCAGTCTTACAACTTTGTTTAAACATCTGCTTAGATTAAGAAAATATTAGCACAATACTGGGCACAATGGTCTTTCCATAAAAGGGCTTTCAAATGTCTCTGCTCGCAAAGTATTGTTTTCCCCAGCACGCAGGGGAGGGAACTGATGGCAGGTGTAAAATTTCAACGTGTGTATATATTGTTTCCAAAATCCTTATGAGGAAAATGTCACAGACTTGTGTAATAGCTTCAGAGATGCGAGAACCTAATTCCTGATGATGAATGTTTTGCAACTTTACTGCATGACAGAGATACTGACTCATTCTCCCTTCTCAACCGCTCTCACATATAAGATCTATCAGCAAAGTCATCCACTTTTATGTAGTTTTATTAGCTCAAGATATCTTTTTTAAAACAATAAATTATTTAGTGGAGAGTGCTAAGCAATTAACAGGGGAAAACCCACATGCTTTTCCTCTTTCTGTTTTTCACCTTTGGAAGACCTACCTTGTTTATACACACTTTATGTTTCTAGGTATCTAGAAAGTACGTTCCACTTACAAATAAAGTTTAGAAATTAATTTGTTATTCCAAGATGATCCCTTCAGCGAATGATCATGTAAATGCAGGCTGGCTGTGAGATTTGCTCGTGTTAGCTGTGTGCTCTGACTACTATGGCAAGAACTTTTTTCTCTTCATTCACACCTCGGGCTCTGCAGCTGACTAAAATAGGAAACATTCCTCCCTCCTGCCCGAGGAGATGACTCCTGAAACTGCAGAGCTGTTTCCAAGATGATTATGCAGGAACTTGGTGCAAGTGTGTGTGCATTAACACCCCTCCATCTCTGAAGACCTTCTCACTGGCACGAAGGCACTCACACGGGAAAGGAGGGAGGACGCAGGATCTAACCACGCCAACATCTGCATCTAAAGAAATACTCCTGGCAGGTGGGTGGATGAGCTGTTTCCCACCCACCTCTCCCCTGCAATGTCAGTAGAAGAATAAAGTAGTGATATTGTGCAGCAGAACAAGCAGCATGAAAAAGCAAACATATAGATCCTTCCCATACACACAGCAGAGCAAGGCAAATCCAAAGTTGTTGCACTGAATTTAGCAAGATTGCATTCTTGCCAATGAACAAACCTTATTCCCTTTGCTTTTTCTTTTTGAGGAGCTACTCAGCAATGTAAAGTTTTCGTGTTGAAAATCAAACCTCACCCTGACTTGTATTTTAACTACAAGACCATCCCTCCTGCTAAAAATAAGTTGACCCTGGCCTCAGCAAAGTATTGGACCGAGTTTTGTGTTAGTAATGAAATCTTATAGCCAGTAAAGTTTTAAGTTTCATTGTGAACCTTTCACTCTGTTCTAACTTCATAATTCTTTGAAAGCCTAATGCTGAAATATTTTTCCTTATCAGTTCATGTGTTTGGGTATGTATGTGTAAATATGTGTATGTACCCATATAAAACAATAACAAGTTATATATGTAAACATAATATATATAATATGAAGGCAAGATTGTGTGTATATTGGTATGAAATAGAAATTACTGCATTACTCATGACTGATAAAACCGTGAATGCTTCTCTCAAATGAGTGCAAATACAATGTTTCAGCCAAGCAAAGTTGGTATGAGATTAAGAACGTTATAATTAGATATAAAAGTGGGAGCTGTAACGGGAAGTTTCACTTCAGTCTTAACTGTAACAGTCACAACTGCGGCCATGTGTTTATTTCAGCACAGATAAGTAAATCTACAGGCCTGTTTTACTGCTAATGAGTTACACCAAGGGAAATAATAACTACTCACTATATTGTGTTATTGATAACAACCCAGCTTTGTGTCACTGTAGAGGGGGGCATAGATCAATTTTTTGCTAACAAAAAAAAGCAAGAAAGAGAGGAGGAGACCGGCCCACACCTATTCGTAGTTATACTAAGGCTCTTTGACATTTTTGACAAAGGAAAGGGATTTTAACTTTGCTGAAATTACGAATCTCCTCTGCTCTCAGGCCTGTAAAAAGGCATGGGATACCAGCAAAGAGCGGAGGCCTGCTTTAAGAACAGAGACAGCTAAGTTGCGTTGCCAATATTATTTTACAGTGCTGGAAGAATTAGACCTCAGCTGATGTTCAAAACACTAAGGTTTTAGATTTCTGAACAGACAGTTGTGCAGCTCCAGCAAGGAGAGCACAACGTTCCCGAGTGTCACTTCGGGAAGAGAAACAGAAAGGGTTGGTGTTCAGCCCTGCCAAGCTTAGAGGGAGTTGCTCCAGGTGCAGGTATAAATGTCACTCTGTCTGAGGGGTAGCACCTTCCAAAGCATTGATAGAAAAGCACTCCCTTTTCCAAAGAAACCACAGGGCTGGAAGGAGCAAATCTTGGACAAAGGACAGGCAGTTACAGTGAGCGAGGGCTGCCATGTGTCAGAAAGGATGCCTGGGCAGATGCAAGGAGATCCAGGGGAAAGCCAGAATCGTTAACACAGTGATTTTAGATAAGATTCATCCCACCTAATTCCAGGCATTTTGCTACAGCTGAGCTGAGCTCCCGAGGTGCCCTCTGTAATTCCGGGAGAGTTAGCAGGGTTGTAGAAAGTAATTTATCTGGCCTGATTTACATGCCTTCTTTGGGGAAAAAAGAGGAATGGAAACCTAGAAGTTCCAACTTTCTGCCATGGGTTATAAAGTAGTAACTAGACAACCAGTTCATGTGCTGTAGATACCTTTGAAGAATATGTACAAAGCCTGCTATGTGCACAGACCCTGGTCTTTGATAAATGGTGGCTGCTCAGCTCATGGTTCCCGGGCTGCCTTCTTGGTAGAGCTTCCATCGTACAAAATGAGATGATCCAGGCACGGTATATTCATGCATGTGTGATATATTCACATTTCACTGTATTTCTACGTTGTTCTGTCCTCATTCCTGCCTTCCACCTGTATCCCCTCCCCAAATTCTGTTCCTGGAAGTATCCTAGAAGGCGCAGGACAGATAACGATGGTGGTGCAGCTGAGCCTTAACCTTGGTTGTTCAGAGAATCACTTTTGTGTGTCACTTTGATCTCCAGTTTAGGCATCTTGTTAAATAAAAAGGGCAGGAGCAAGAGCAAAGGTGGTTTCTGCTCACAACTTTTACGTGAGAAAAACATTCCCTTCTACCTCTAACTACTTTTCCATTCCTGCTTGCCTCTTATATTGATTCTCAGTTAAACATGGGATCCTGGATAAATGTTTTTGAATTTTAAATCTGAACTTTTTCAAGCATCATGATAGACAACCACATCCTTATGCAAAACGTAGCATGGTTCTAATTAATTTTTTCAAACATCAGTATCTCAAAGCTTCAAAATATTTTTATTTAACAATGTTAATCACCAAAATAAAAAAAACTCTGTGTTCACTGAAGCCTAATTGTTTGCAAAGACTGTAAATCACCACCAGTTAGAAATCTGTCTTTTAGTAGTTTTTTTAAAAAGTCCTTTGTTTCCTTTTTTTTTGCCACTTTTTATTTGTGGGAGAAGGTATATGGAAGTAATGAACAGCATGTTAAAGAAAAAAAAAAACAACAAGGCTGACAGTTTTTTGGGCAAGATTCAGCTCAATGGGATTTCAAGTGGCAAAGATTTAGAAACCCTCCCAAATGGTGGCTGACAGGGGAGAGATTAAGCAGTGTCTGCTGAAATGCACCCACTTTCCCAAGACCTAGATGCTTCACATTGCAGAAGATTGCAAAGTGCGGTGCTACGCAAAAAATTTCCATTTTACCTCGCCAGGAGAAGACAGCACCACCGCCAGCTAATAATATACCACATCAAATATACTTTTTTTTAATATGAAACCCCTTTAACATAACTAGGTCTTAACACCTGGTGCATAGAAACGGCAAACCCGAGAACAACAAGATCTTAAGAACATGTGGACAAAATCTGCTCATGTGCTGGCATTTTAATTATGTTTGCCCTGACCCTTTTCCCATGTTCTATAAAACAGACCAACAGTATAGAGGGGGGGGGAGAAAAACCCCACCCCAGTAGCACCACCTCAGCTAAACCAGATGAGTGCCGTGCTCAGGATATTATTACCAAATAAAACCAAACCAAAGCAAAAATACACTGGAAATGAATAAGGAAGCTGAAGCTGATACTTAAAATAATAGTGTAAAGAGCTGTCACATAGTTCCTCTTAATAGCTTCAAGGACACCTTCCTCTGGCTTTTAAGCAGGGTCACAGGCAGTGTTACGTGCTTTTATGGAGTCAGACCGCTTCTCTTCCCATCCTCCGTGCAAGAGGCGAGCGGGGTGAAATGGATTACAGGGATTACAGATGCTTGTGATCGAACACACCACTGAACTGGGGGGAAGCAGCCTCCGAGGTGATGAATTCCAGCCCCCAAACTCAAACCTGAAAACGGCCCGGGTGGAATTATCCCACGTGGAGCCTGAATGAAAGAGCCAGCCTTCGGCGTAGCCAGGGTCCCGCAGACGGCCGGGGCATCTCCACGGGCATGAGCACTATGTGAGGAACCCCGCTCGTAACGTGCCAAGGAGGGGGTGGCATCACTCTTTTAACGGGGAAATTGTGCTGCACGCAAAATGATACCGCGCTGCAAATCCTCCGGGGAGCCAGCTGGAGTTGCCAAAGTGAAGGTGCTTTTTCTTAGTCTTCAAGAACTTTAACAGTCAAAGCTTAATCTTATCACTGATAGCACTGATTTCTGCTGTTGGCAATATTCATTTTCAAAAACTAATTAAAACAAGCTGGTAGCAAGTCCACCTGGGACATGCTTGTCTCTCTGAGTCCTATCATTTAACAGCTGAATGAAGTTATACAGATTGCATCTAAGAATATGAAAATCAATAACCAAAGAGCAGCACAGGGAAGGCTTATTTCCTCTGATGGTAAATCTTGAACTAGTCACGGTGAGGGGCTGAGCAGAGCACGGATTCACTGCCCTCAGCCCCTGAACAGCAAGAGATGGAGAAGGTGAGCTGCACCCCAGTGACCCAAGCCACGACTGTCCATAACACCTCGATGAGAGCAGTAGAGAAGAAGGGCTAAATGTCTGAGTGGTGCTGGGAGGTTGTTTGAGCTACCTGCAGGCTCCTCAGGGATGATCTGAGCCTCTTCCGCAAGGTCAGGCTATTGCCCGTCATTGTATTACAATTGCCATCGTGATGACAATTTGCTCCCAGTCAGATATTCCTGTCAAATCCATGCTCTTTCTGCTCCTGACCCCTTGTCGGCAGGAGCAAGACAACGCCTCGTGGCCTGACGCTCAGAGAGAGCAATTACCTGCCCTCAGCACTCTGCGGCACCTCTCTGGGGGCGTGAATCCACAGCTGCTCCAGTATTAACATAAAGCACATACGCCTGAGCGGAGGAAGGAAGCTGAAGTGGCAGGGACTATGACAGATGTTGCGAAATGTCGACTTATTCATAACAGAAAGTCAGGCAAATCTTTTGAAAACTTTTTTTTTTTTCCTCCCCCCCCTCCCTTTTTTTTTTTTTTTTTTTTTTTTTTTAATGTGCAGACTTCAAAGCAATGAGTTGTGGCATCTGTAACAGCTACCAAACCGTGCCAGTTGAAGCCAGCGGAGCACAGTCTACAGTGATAGAATGCAAGTCATGCAATTATTCGAGTTTGCAGTCCTGGTTTTTGAAACAACATATGGTCTGCAGCAAGGAAGCCAGGATATTTTAAAAGAGCTCCTACAGGGTTTCAAACTTTGATTTTACAGAGGTGTGGGAAAAGAAGCAGACTCCATTCAGGCTCTGATATTTAAATACATGTGTTGTCGTTTTGCTTATTGAAGAGAGCTGTGCTGTGCTTTTACATATGCAGAGTGCATTCTGGGTTTCTAAGGAGCAGGCAGTAACACATAGGTATTTCACACACTTCCTCCTCCTTTTTGTTGACATTTAGGGAGACAGGGTAGTGTACTGGACTCTGAGCGAACAGCAAGTGGCCTGAACAGCTTTAAAAACAATCTAACATATCAATGTGAGAAAATTCCTGTTAATCATTGCTATGGAACTGTCTCAGGCACTGACTATTTTACACTGAAGCACTGTTGTCAATGCAAAGTGAGGGTCTGTGAGGTCCCACCAGGACCTACGGGCATAAATCCCTATGACAAAATGGTGTGAAACACTCTGGTTGAAACATCTGCCTATCAGGTTCAAATGGGTGACCAGGACCTGTGCTATGTCCTCACCCCGCACTGTGTAAGGAGCTGTGATACCATGAGCTCCAACTTGCGTCTATCGATGATTTATATGTGCAGACATCCTTTCAGTCTACTCATTCCTTCTCAGCCATGAAGGCTTCTTAGTCCAAACTCCACCTTTTAAGATTTAATCTCTTAACTGGGCTTCTGTGTCAGCACCTGTTTCCAGGACGCTGTCTTTCTCACGTTTGGTAGCTATGTTTGCTTTAATGAAAAGAAATCTAGTAGCTGCCCTGTGCCTTTATCTTACAGCTAGCTACCTACATCCCTTCAAAAGCCCTTATCACTCCTGGAGTTTGAAAAGCTAATCCTGGACATAAAGAAAGCCTTACAGAAAGCATAAAAAAGTCAACACTAGGCACAACCACGACCATGTTATAAGAAGTTTCTGTTTATTAGATGAATTATAACTCAGTTTCTAATGTCACTTTTTTATTGTCTACCTTTTAAAGCTATTTTCTTCAGTGTATATTGCCCAAGGCTAAGCTCCCAGGAAGTGTGGGACACCTTCCCAGGCTTTCAACACCAGAAAGTATCCCTGTCACATCTGGTTTGAACCTACACCTGACACAAATCAGAGCTCTGACTAGTAACTCCTGCAACAGGTCCAGGTTATTTGGCTGAGCCGCAGCTGCAGCAAAGCCCTTTGACCTCAAATACAACGAAATATATTAAACCTATTCTGAAAAGTTGACTGGGTTAGCTTCAGAGTGTGAGATCTTAAGTACATATTTTTCATGAAGAGGAAAGAAACATCAGTCAGCTCAGAAAACTGGATTTGTTCTCATCAGCAACCAGGTGCTGATGCTTTATGAGACTACCCAAATTCTTCACCACAAGGTTGTGTAGGCTTTCACCAAGTGTCCCTACTTGGTACTCTCCACCTACAGTCAGCCTCCTCCTACGTACACCATATTGAGTTCCTGAACTCCCTCCAGTTTAGCAGGAGTCATCCTCTATGAAGCTTCAGCAATCTTCTACTTCATGCCCACGGTTTGAGTAACCCAGAAGAAGAGTCATGCAGGAGGGGAGAAGCAAGCAAAGAAGTTCTCTTTTGAGAGGCTGAGAGGACCCAACCAGTCTGCTTTCTGTTATAGCCTTACGCGGAGATGCAGCTGCAGTCTCAACTCTTCTTCTGGTGTCCCTGGCATCTTCTCACAAGGGAAGGTTGAAGGAATTGAATACATATGGCTTGGCTACAGGGTCACTGCGGGAGGCTATGCTAATGTTTTTTAATATCTGAAATATATAAAAATCTATGAAATAGTAGAATTCTTTAGTCTCATAGAGAATATATAACTATCAAGAATGAGATAGTAATTCTTGAAGCACACAATGCAGGAGTGTTTCTTAACATGAAGATCTACAGCTTATGAAATCATCCCTAAAACAAAGTTATCAGCAGCAAGGTCTCAATCAACTGTAAAGCAAACAGAATATGTTATTATTGACATAGAAATTAGTTCAATCTGATTTTGCTTAGGCCTTCAGGAGCCTCTACTGCCCACAAGCTTTGTATGGAACTGCCAGGTATTTGCAAGGTCACTCCCCTGTTCACACTGCATTGCTAATTTTTAAATTGTACCTCCACTCTAACAACTTCACACCTATTTCCAAACCATCGAAGTTTTAACTCATACTCCTGTGTAAGAAGCCCTCTTGCCTAATATAGTGTATTTGGGTGATAAATCTCATCCTTCGCAAATTGCTGCAGTGGAGGAATGGAAAAGTGTGCACCCAGAAGTGGTTTAAGTTAAAGCAAGTTCCAAACCATTTTGACAACCGTTTGGATTCTTGAATCTGGTCTTAGGGCTGCTCTGTGGCTGCTTATAGAAGCTAAAACTCTCCATTTTGCAGCCTCGGAAAAGACCTGCAAAAGATTCATTTATGTTTGATTCAGTTTTATGCAGCTGACCAGTAAGTGCTTCACCACTCATTATGTGTTTAGGAGAGATTTTGATCTCCCAGGAGAATGACGCCGCTTGGATAAGGTGGTTCAGTGCATCCTTTTTTCTAAAGGCATGTATACAATATGTAGTGTACGGATAGTTTTGCACAACAGAAATGAGCTATTTGCTGATGTGCGTAGACAATCTGCACGTAAGGGATCTTACACACACATAAGCAGTGCTTACACAAACTCTCAAGTAGCAAAAAAACCCAGCAACTACAGCAACAAAAAACAAGTAAAACACAGTCCTTCCAGATGCAAATTTGGTGTGCAGAAGCCCACATGTAGTAGTGGAAATCAACCCCTCATGGCTCCTTTCAACTTCCTTTGAAGTCAGTAGCAAAATTCCCATTGAGTTCAATAAGAACAAGAGGCGGCCCTTGATCTAGTAAAAAATCCTTATGAGGTTTTATAAGCTCTTTATACAAAACTTTATTCCAGTTGTATATGAAATACATTTTGACCCTAAATCCACCCAAAAAAACCTTGCGGCTGGTTGGGAATAATGTGACACCTCCCCTCTGCCCAGCCAGTGACTGTCACTCAAAGCCCTGGTTGTGCAGACGAAGGAGAGATTCCAGGCTACCTGAGCAAGTTTTGCTTTTCAGAGAAAAGCCACTACTAAAGAGAGGATGACAGCTCAAGTAACTCGCGTCCAGCTATTCAGGAGCAGGCGAGGTCAAGGCCATTTCTGGCCACTGATCCAGCCTCCCTCATGACAACGGACACATGACATATGTCCCTGCTAATTCTGCTCAGTCTTGTGGTAGCCTTGGACACAGCTCGTCACAGGGGATTAATACCAAGACTGGAGAACCTGGCACGACGAGATGGAATTGCATTAGAGCAGTTCTGTTTCACTCCTTTCTGATCAAGTCCAGAGAGTGGTGATGGGCAGCTATTCCCTCTGCTTGAGGGCGCTCAGCTGTTAATTCCCTAAGGGATCACTCATGTTGCTTCAGCTGTTCTACATTTATATGAAGTCTCTGGAAATTTGTGAGACAATTTGGGAAAATTATGATACTTGGTACTTTGTCTGCTTTCCAACTGACTCAGAAACCATGGTCACTGGGCTTAACCAGTACTGACAGGAGTCATGTTTTAGGCAAAAACCAGCTGGTTGAAAGTCTACCCAGAAAATATGGAAAAGATGGTGATCAGCAAATATAAACACTGGTGGATCTGGCAGCAGCAGGAACCTCAAAATGGTGATTTACGCCTCTGTTATCTCTCAGTTTTGTGGCACCCGGATGACACTTTGGGCCAATTAGGAGAAACTCCAGAGATTCCAGGTAGCTCCATGAAACTGCTCACAACCTGGGTCGTCTGCTCTAGAGGAAGGAACCCTCTTCTGCACAAGTGCCGGGGTCATGAAGATGCAATACACAAGCAAGTCAACTCAGTCTAGACTATACCACCCCACACCTCAGCCTGGAAAAAGCACTGCTCAGACTCTGACCCATGGCTCATACTCTAGGCTTGAAAACACAAGCTTTGTCTGTCTGATGGGAATTTCACTACACAGTGTACAACAGGATAGAGACCAGCAAAAAATGCCTGCTTTATGGTTGATTCAGCTATAAAAAGATGGATGTTTCATGGTTTAAAATATTTATATGAAAATAATTTTTCTTGGATCTTTGAAAACTTCTCCATCAAACTGTACCCAAATACTGAACAACCTACTACAGGAAGGCAGCTGATAGACTATCATGATAGACATTGAAGTCCTTTGACTATCTGGAGCAAAGGCAAACTTTTTGTGGAAACGTACACATTAGTAGGCTGGATTCATTAAATGCTAGTAATTTTAGCTCAGGTTAAAACATCTGTGCCCTAAACGGGTTCAAGGGCACTGTATTAATCAACAAAGAAAGTTTCTAATCGAATTTGGCCTTGGGAAATTCTCTTATATATTCTTTCTGGGTGATGTTATTGTTTTTGGGGAGCTTATCTACTCTCTTGCTGGGAACAACTATCCACTTTAATAAAGTGCCTAAAATATTGTAATAAACACACAGCTTATATCAATAGCATCATATTTCCCCACATAGTATTTGTGTGTGGTTTAATTAGATGGAAGGATTACAGGAAAAGTTTGTGTCATAATGACTCTTTAAAGCGAAACCATAGATCAAAGTTCATAGCTGCCAAATATACAACTTTCAAAACAAGCTCAAGTGCTGCTATTAATCATGGCTGCTGGGGGATTTGATGACAAAGATTAAACTGCTGTAAAGGATACTGCTGTGCATCAGATTCTTGCAACTGTCATCAAATAGTCTGCCAACTATTAACAGGTCAGAAGAGTTGTCCAGCATTTAACATGGGTGGCTCCGTCACTGCAGTTGGTGAGGCCGTCTGTGCCATGGTGACAACCAGTAACACCCTCCCAGATAGACGTTTGTGGGTTGTTATTTTCCACAGTGTGGCTGAAGTCTTAAGGTCTGCCTGTAGAGCAAAGAAGAGAGGGAAGCTGCCGGACCTCAGCCTCGCAGCACTGTATCCTCACGGGAACACCGCTAGCGTGGAGTATTTTCTCTCTTACTTTCCATATGGAGTACCTTCCCCTTGCTTATTGCATGTTAAGAGTGCCCACCTGTGGAGCTGAGGTGTCGTAAATTCACCTCCTAGTTTATTTCTCAGCAACCACCCTGTACAGATAAGCCCTCAGAGAGTGCCTCAAGGACCAGCTTTCATCCCATTTGCACTTGCGCCAGCCCTCTCTCCTTCCACACTGGATCACGTAATATCCCTGTGGGAAGCTGCAGCATTCCCTTACACAGAAACATAAGATGAAGGAAGTATGTAAAGCATACTTTGCAGGGCGGGAGCCAACAACCTGTGACCCACCAGCCAGTGCTCTGTGGTGGGTCACCGATGGCCGTTAGATGGCATGTAGAGAGTTGTTAACCTACAGACCTGCAATATGCTGCTGTCGCTGCTCATATGGAACAGCGTGCTTGAGAAGTGGCCTTTGTGAGGTTCAGCTTCGCAGGGTCTGAAGCCGGTATCAAGAGTTTTGCGCTCAGCTGTCGGCGTAACAGATGCGAATGACAGCCTGATGCAACCGGCAAATGGAGGTTCAAATCCAAAACCACAGATTTGACTGCAGTCTTCAAAGTTTAGGGGAGTTACAGATCTCAATCCAAACTTCACAGCTGCGGCCAGCTATAAAACAAACTTATCTATATAACGGGTTGAATCCAAACTACATTTGAATATCCTTCATCTCTGGGAATGTTCGGAGACACATCTGGCTGGAGATTTTTATGTATCATCTCATCTTTGCTAATAGTATCTTTCAAAAAAAATAAAAGAACAGAAAGTTAAAGACTTAAAATACATTCAACGTTAGATTATTTTAAGTAGTTCAGCCTTTAACTCACCAAACAAAGGCCTTCATTCTACCCAACATTTCATAAGTTAAAGGTATCACGGGTCACTTCATTCCTTAGTGTAACAGTTCTGTCCTCTGCTGAATGCAAGGGCGTGATACCAGACAGACCATTTTTAGACATTTGTGATGGTATATTTGCAATGTCTAAAGGTTCTTTGCTCAAAGACCAGCCTTCATTTGCCTTCTTTTGATTTAATCCTTTTCTTCCAAAGCTCCCCTCTTTCCACAAAAAAAATTCCTAAGGGGCCGAAACATTCAATATTACAACCCCCAGACGTTCGGTCCCCATCCCCTCCCAAAATGTTCAGGAAATTCATATATCCTTTTCAGTTATAGCAAAGTGAAATAAATGCCTGCTTAGATTAATGGCTTTTCTATTCATTGTAAGATGTTATTTAATTACCACCATGAGGATGACTGGATTGCACGGGCTTGGCACGTAACTAGTTCTCCCTGAGAACTGGTCTCTTAACACAGCTTTGAGGTCTGTTTAACACTTGTGAAGCTACGCCTCTGTGTAGGATTACCACACAGAACCACATTAAATGGCATTTGCTCGCACGTCTTTGTGTGGCACTGACAAAACCCTGCCCGAGTCCGGGGCAGGTAACCTGTCGTGCACGCTGTGTCAACAAGGCATTTATCATATGCAAACAGCGACCCACTCGGTGACATATCAAAGGGGTCTTTTGCGGATGTCTCTGGAAACATCAGTGTCCATATTGCGCTTCAAAGCGTACAAAGACTATCTGGGAACATTTCCCTGAGTTGGGACCCTTTTTTTTCTGGTTTTCTGGTTTCTGCCATCTTACATTTAAATATGGCATCTGGTTTTCTTCTTACTGAGAACCATATACTGAGTATAGTAACCAGGAAAGGGTGGGGAGGTGTTTTCCTTTGGGTTAGCGAAAAATATTGCCTGAGGAATGGAAACACTGCTTTGATTGTGATACAGCCTCTATTTTTATTACTTTTCTCTGTAAAATACAATAAAAACATTGTGGGAAATATATAGTCAATTATCTGCAGGGGAAGGGAATACACCATCCATCGACAAGGCTTCTGGGGGAGGGAGCACCAAGTTCCAGCCTTCTCTTATCTTTCGACATGAGACAGACTATGGCTCAAATACTGCAGAAGCACAAATTTAAAAAAAGAAAAAATATAAAAAGAGCACGTGAAATTCAAAAATCCAGTTATCCACCTGAAAAACACCACACAGGGCCAGAAGAACGTCCCTGAAAACAGCATGGCTATATGGCTGCTGCGTGGGTAAAGCACTCAGCAACAGAAAGAAGGATGGCTTAGGGTCAGAAAAGGTGGCAAACATAAAGCTCAAGTCAGTGGCAACATTACCGCTGGCCTCAGCAGAGCCCAGGTTTCCTCCAATGTGCTCTAAATTTCCTCTTGGCTCCGTATTATAGCATCCAAATTAAACCCAGTGGCATCAAGCACAAGGGCATGACGTAGTCAAAATTAAGTCCGTGCTGGGGCTACACTTAATATTGACTGCAATAGTCCAGCTTTCAGGTA